>JARQOC010000004.1:584466669-584552559 GCA_033576535.1 Allobates femoralis | reverse complement strand
TCAGCCACAATAATCAATTGCTTATTAATAGAATTTCCCTATACACATATGTGGTGCCCCTCTGGTGGGACGCCACAGGGAGGTACTGCATCCTAAACAGAAGGTGTAGTGCCTCTATAGTCACAGGGAGAGGGGGAAGCTACAGAGTCTGTATCCAGAACCACAAAATCCCAATCACAGCCACCCTAGCACCGTATATTCAGTAGGTCCCAGGGGGTAGAGCTTAGCAGAGCAGGAGACGTGGCGTAGGTGACAGTTAACAGCAGTCAGAGAGACGGTGTGAGGAGAGCAAAATGGACAGGCGCAGAGTAACCTTCAGCTCTGACAGGAGGTTACCTCCAAAACTAAAGAGGTAATCCAGACAAGAATGGGCACTCCAGGACTGGTAGGAGCCATCTGGAGTGCTCAGGTCATCCCAGTACTTCGGAACCGAGGTGGTTTGTTAAGGTTTATCCCAAACTGCTAACCGGCAGGCTGTGGGCCTTATCAAGAAGGTGCCACAGCACCCATCAAAGTAGTCCAACCTCTGTCCTATAGCTGGGTTCAAGATGCAGCGACCGGCTGCAGCACTGGTAACTACATTACCAGGTACCACAGGTGGCGTCACGTATAATAATCCCCCATTCCAAATAGTTTTCCCCTCGGCCATGAGTGTCCAGGGCACGGGAGCGGGACCTGACCAGCCGTGATCCCCACTGAAGTAGCAACCTGTCCCGGTATCTGAGTATCCCCTACCCTACCCCCCATACATATCAATAAGGGCTCCCAGGAAGGACTATTTCTCAATTGTAGATTGGAAGAGTATTTTAACAACCATATACTTAAAACAAATTAGATTAATTACCAACAACATAATATTCAAATTTATGCAAAATATGCAGATTTACAAATAAATGTTTTCACCCTATTGGTGCTTTATATCTTTTTCTAAACTGTAAAACAATGAGCAATATGACTTGTGTTCTACTTTTTGGTGCATCAGGGCAACACAGCCCAAAACATTATGTTTTTTAAATGTGATAAATTTTGTGTTATAGCACACCAAATGGTAAGGAGAGGTATTGCAAGTAAAATGTATTAGTTTTAGAGGGATGATCTGTGGCAAAACCTTGAAATAGAATTTTGACTAAGGCTGAATTCACACATACATAAGTGCTGACGCAATTGCGGGTCCCCTGGCTTGAACTAAAAGACTCAAATAGGCATATTATGATTTGAGTTTCGGTCAGGATACTTGAAGTCGGGTCAGGCCAACAGGTGGAGATATAAGGCAGAGAAAGGTAGCACCCAGGAGAAGAAAAGAAAAGTAGAAAAACATTTGCTGGGGTGCAGGCGCGAGTGGGTTGAGGACCAAGCTGGTAGGGCAACGCCAACACAGCCAAGTGAGTATCCAGGCAACCTCCGTGTTATCCCAAATCCATGACTAGCCCAATTCTCTTGGTACGCGTCGGGCCGAGACCCCCGTGGCGGAGGCGGCGCTAAGCACAGACCATATATACCATTCATACCTTGCCACGAAGGTTCCAACAGCATTTATTAGTTTGGTGGAGTATGAGGCTAAGTGTGCATGCATTCTCAGGAGGGAGAGGGGAATTATCAATTGCTCACCCCCTCAAGCAATGGCTTATCCCCTTGACAAAAAAAGGGAATGAATATGTTGAAACGCACCCAACCAATCCATTTTTACCCCGACATTATGTCGTGATGACATTAAGGCATCTTATACTCTGATGACTAAGCTTCTAAACAAGGCTCATGGGGTCCTGGTTTCTAATCCCACCAATCCGTGAGTTTCCTCTGGGTTCTCCTACACTCGAAAGACATACTGATAGGGAATGTAGATTATGAGCCCCAATGGGGACAGTGATGCTAAAGAATGTAAAGTGCTGTGGATTTAATTGCGCTATATAAGTAAATAATTATTATTAATATAATTATATTCTGCATATTGTCTATTTACATGCCCAAAAATATGACCTTTTTAAGCAATAGAAGGTCATCTCATTTTGATAATCTTTTTGACATATCAACCAAACAGTCAGCTGATCCTCATGGGTGTGGCTTAGTAAATCCCTAGAGGTCAGCGATCATTGCTGTGCTGTGTAATTCCCTTATAGCGGCCACTACTGGAGAACACGAGTATTACATTTTAAAAAACAATTGCTGCCTATGGCACATCATACAGGGACCAAGCGGCCCTTCAATCAGGTTTTTTAACTGGCTCTTTAGGGGAGGACACCCCTCTATGATGTCCCTGATAGGTCAAATGAGACATTTAAAGTACAGTGACTCAGGATGAAGCCATTACATTGTATTACATATTAAACAATGCTTTCTGGATATAAATTCTGCACTAATTGGACTATTATATACCAAATGCCATTCTTTTAATGAACTTGTATTGAAAGCGACCTCCTCCACAACACACATGAACAAAGTACAATACCTTGTGTTAGCGCTATTCATATCTGCACAATTGCAGCCCATGTGGTATTCAATGCCGGCACCTACCTGTGTTTTTAGTGACATTAATGACATTTCACCTATAATTTTTTTTTACATTATTCTAAACCAAGTCCATTAAATCCATTAGTTATAATAAGTTGTCAGGGAGCTGCGGAGTTGACTCAATTTACTCTACTGACAGACGTCTGAGCGCTGACATGTACTATGCAATCAAAGCTATAATATATAATAATAATTAGGCCACCAGAGTTTTTTAATAGGTGCAATACAAATGTATATTGTTAGTTTGGTTATTCTTCTTCTTTCCATTCCTTGAGATCTGTTACATCATAGTTATCACAATGTGATGACCGGACACCGCTGTATTCTCTATGGTTAATGCTTTGGCTAGCGCTATGTTATTATATAGGCATTACGACGGTAGATATAAAAAGTCTACACACCCCTGTTAAAATACTGGGTTTTATCATGCAAAACAAATCCTTCCAACAAGAATCATTCATGTCATCCATAATCTGTACAACTCAATTGGGAAACAATATCAGGGTAATACGCTAAGTGTGAACACCCTCTTATAGCTAAGAATGTGGTTGTGTTCAGAATTATACACTCTAATTTACATTCATATTACCTAGTAGTTAGTGCGCAGGTGCCATCATGTACAGTGATTCTGATTAACACTATTAAAAAACCCTTTCAGCACTATATGTGCTGGAGCCTACTTTTCTGGGTGTTACATTACCAAGGACAGCCACATTGGTGACACATACCTTCCATCAAGGACCTTGCCAGCTGGTATCTAATACCCCCTCTGTCTAAAGCCTAGGAATCTCCCGGCAACAAGAAATGCATCCGCATTCCTATGCCATTTCCCAGGTCTATGGTTGTCATGAATACTAAAATATCGCATAGCCAAGAACACCTTGTTACTTGGCATTATTCCCCTTCCTCTTGCACATCCATCTTAGCAGGTCATGGTTGGACACTAAGTTAGGATTTTGTCCTAACAAGTAATTATTTAATGCCACCAGTGCCCTCCTTGAAGGCCAAGCCATCCTCTACGATGGAGTAGTTCCTCTTGCATGAGTACAGCTTTCGACCTAGGTACATGACAGGATGCTCCTTCCCTGTGCGCTCTCTGTGCCCCCGTGCACTCTTTCTGCTCCCCTTTGCACTCTCTCGCACTCTCTTGACCTCACTCTCAGGCCCTCACACTGGCTAGGCTGGTCTATTGGCTTGGACACACCAGGATGTCTTCCTCAGTACTGCTCTGTACTGAATTAACTCTGCCCCCAGCCCCAGTATTTATAGGGGATCTTGCTTAAAGGCAGCAAGTGGAGCTCCCCCTACGGGTCTGGGGTGGAAGATGTTGTGTGAATATGGGTACCTGCTGTGGAAATCCTTCCATGCCTTAGGTCAGGGGTGGGGAACTCCAGTCCTCGAGGGCCGCAAACAGTTCAGGTTTTCACGATTTCCTTAGTATTGCACAGGGATTGGAATCATCACCACTGCAAGTGATTATGTTATCACCTGTGCAATGCTAAGGAAATCCTGAAAACCTGCACTGTTTGCGGCCCTCAAGGACTGGAGTTCCCCACCCCTGCCTTAGGTGGTTCTGTGGCTACCTGTAATGGCAGGGCGCCACACCAGCCACTACACCACACGGTAAACATTTCCCTACCAATATGGGTCACACAATATTCCAATAAAATACAGCACATAAATACAATGCACAATAGAAACACAGCCTATACCTAACAGTGTTCTTCATGAGCTTTCCATGATTCCTGCTCTTCCTACTTAAAGGGAACCAACCACCCCAAATGACCCCCCCGGACTGTTAATATGTGTCCCTACACCCAGCACACACATTTGGGGCAATCGTTTTTGCTAAAAAAACTGTTTAGTAGAAGCTAAGATATAGCAATATAAACTTTAATAAATTCTGACGACTGGGTGTTACCTAGTGCAGTGTTCCTGTGCCTGTCAGCCTCCTCTCCCCCATCCCTTCAGTAAAGCCCTGCCCTTTCAACTGATCCTAAACCCAGAAACTGACCCCCCCGTATCTTTAGACCTGTCCCTGCACCCCCTCTTATCATTCCTAGCCATCCCTTTTGCAGAAAAAAATCGCTTTTGCAAAGTAAGAGAAAAGGTTATTACTTTGTCCTGTCTTTCTGTGGAAGCCGCAAATGCCCCGCCTGTCTGCTGCTGCCTGGTAATTATGCACGCCCATCTCTGCAGCTAAGAGCCTGGCCGCGTCATGAAAGGGGTGCGGCTAAATCACGTCATGAAAGGGGGCGGGGCTCCGGCATGCCGCGATTTAGCCCCGCCCCTTTCATGACGCGGCCAGGCTCTTAGAAGCAGAGAGGGGCGTGCATAATTACCAGGCAGCAGCAGACAGGCGGGGCATTTGCGGCTTCCACAGAAAGAGAGAACTCACACAGGTCAAAGTATTATTACCTTTTCTCTTACTTTACAAAAGCGATTTTTTTCTGCAAAAGGGATGGCTATTATGGTACCTTTACACGCCGCCACGGCAGGCTGGATACATCGCGCTACAAGCTACAATTGTAGCTTGTAGCGTCCATATCGCCTGTAGTAGCGGCGTCTGAAGAGGCGACGCTACAGCCGGCGACAGATACATCTGTTTATGGTCTCTGCTCATAAACTTAAGGCAACATCGCCGATGGTAGCGAGCTGTATCGGCGTGTAAAGAGGCAACGGAAGGGAACTCTGGACACCCGGGGCTGTAGCTGCAATGTAGCTAAGGCGTGACCTCGGCTCCATGTTACCGCGCCCCATCACCGATCATTGGTGGAAGCTGCTGCATGACGATTGGTAGTCGCTGCATAGGGAGGCATATTTAAAGGAGCTGACGAGTCACACTACACAATCGCTCGAGCGTCATGTATTACTCAGCCTCCTGCGATGCCTGCCCAATCAGGATGTTATTGCTTCGTCCTATCAGCGTACGGAAGTCTTGTAATCCACAATTGGAGCACGCCTATGTGCTGTCCCTGCTGCACCAGGTCTGCCCATAGTAGCTGGTTGTAGCGGTGTGTAAATGAGCAACAGCTGGCTACTTGAGACACCCGGCGATGTAGCTAGCTATAGATGTAGCGTGGCGTAGCGCACCTTGTGGCGGCGTGTAAAGAGGGTGCGTTGACCGTTTGTAGCCGTTTGAGCGTGCTCGTGCACGTGAAGTAGCGCGATGTATCCAGCCTGCCGTGGCGGCGTGTAAAGGTACCATTAATGATAAGAGGGGGTGCAGGGGCAGGTCTAAAGATAAGGGGGGGTCAGTTTGTGGGTTTAGGATCAGTTGAAAGGGCAGGGCTTTACTGAAGGGAGGGGGAGAGGAGGCTGACAGGCACAGGAACACTGCACTAGGTAACACCCAGTCGTCAGAATTTATTAAACTTCATAAAGCTATATCTTAGCTTCTACTAAACAGTTTTTTTTAGCAAAAACGATTGCCCCAAATGTATGTGCTGGGTGTAGGGACACATATTAACAGTCCGGGGGGTCATTTGGGGTGGTTGGTTCCCTTTGGCTGCCAGCAAGGAAAATATCATCTCTGCTACTCAGGTACTACCGAGTATACTGGTGCTGTAGCTTTGTAAAGCAAACCCGCCAGCCCACTACACCACAGGGTAAACGTTTCCCAACCAATGTCGATCACATAATATTCCAATAAAACGCAGCACATAAATAATGTGCACAATAGAAACACAGCCTATACCTAAAATCTTCACATGGCAATTACAGTGCAACATTATAAAGTGTCATACACGTAGTTTTACATAAGAAAATGTACCTTCTTAAATCATGGCGAATAGCTCATAAGATCGCTCTAGTACAATCCATTATGTGTGGTCTCTGTGGATTGTATTAATGGATACAGACAGCGTGCCCTATTCAGTATGGTAATCGTATATATCTTGTGTATGAAGCAGAAGGAGAATATCCTGTAAACTTTCTATGCACCCCCCCACCCCCTTAGCTTCTTGCCCTTAGAACATTCCGCTGAACTGACATAAACATTGCATTATTTCAATATGATTATTTGCATCTTTTTCTGAATCATTAATGACTCCAGGGGCGGACGTGCGCCATTAAATCCGAATACTTCCTATTTGCTCAATGCAAAATGTTAGATGCCAGACATAAATCTTACGTTTAGCAAATGAGATGTCAAGTCTTTATTTACGAGGTTCCTAATCTCGAAGGCAATAAAATAAAATACCAAGATAAGAAATTATTTACCAGTGTAATATGTTCCTCCATTTTTTCTCACGTGAAATGTATTACTTGAATGCCAGTCAAAGAATCAGAGCGGAGATAATATTGATGGATGTTTTATAGGCTCAACCCTTTTCCCAGGGGAGTAAGGAGTATGTCTGTCTATCTAGCATAGGGAGTCCTTGCTGCTGAGGCACCTATGCATGCACTAAAAATCTCCAAATCTCATGAATGTGCCAGCACAGCCTATCCCACAAACAGATGTCTGATCCTCAGGGGTGGAGCTAGCTCTCTTGGCCAGTAAGAAGAGCAAAGAGGACTTTTGTAGTTGTAACATCCACTTCTAATTTTTTTTCTGCACGAGTCTGAATTTTGGATTTCTAGATGTTTTTAGTGTCACTTTCAAACTGTCATGATTCCTCCATTCAGAGTTCCATGGTCATGTACAAGCGACGTTTCGACCACAGGAGTGGTCGACACGTCGCTTGTACATGACCATGGAATAAAGAATACAAAGATAATTTGCACCATCTAAAGGTCTGTGGCGCTGTCCGTTTTTTGTTTTGATATCTGGTTTTGATCCGGATTTATACTCTCCGGAGTGGACGTGCGTCCTGGTGCTGGCTGGAGGAACGTATGGCCTAGCATGTAACCCCATGTGCTGTGACCAACTACCTTATATATCCTCCATTCAGAGTGTCTTGGACGCAATGAGTGACCATTTGCTGCGCTATGGAATCTGGCCTGTGCTGAGTTGTCAGGTTTGTGAGTGACAGCTCAGTTGTCCAATCTATTGCAGGGGTGTACAGAGCGGTATGTTGATGGACAGCTCAGCCATCAAATCTGTGACTGGCAGTTGCTGGGTGTCTTCGGTTGTTCCCTGTTCTCTGTAATTGTCCAACTACTTAGCTGAGCAGTTAGACCTAGACCTGGGCTAGTGACCCAGAGTGTGGGATTGGGAGTTGCTGGGTGTCTTCATGTGTTCCCTGTTCTCTGTAATTGTCCAACTACTTAGCTGAGCAGTTAGACCTAGACCTGGGCTAGTGACACAGAGTGTGGGATGACTTACTGTAGAGCCTATGACGGCCAGCCCGAACCCGTACGCGTGAGAGCAGAGAGAACAGAAGGGCCCGAGAGGTACACTGAGGGGAGTGACATAGAGGAACCGTCCCCACTCCAGTAAGGGCCCCAGCCGGTGACTGTGGCGTGGACCCGGTCCACAGCTTGTGTACAAAGAACTGTGCTTGTGAACCACTGTGAACTGTGTGTTGAATAACAAGGAACTTACCGGGCCAACTCAACTTATTGAGACAGTAACTGCAGCGGCTCGTCTACGGAGCCGTACTTTGCCCTCTTGCTATGCCAAGTGGAGGAGCTGCGTGAGGAAGAGAAGTGCAGCATCCTGGGCGCGCAGGACCTCTCCCTCTGCCCGGGGACCCAGCCCTACCCGTGGAGGGCTTCACATCCCAGCTGCCGCCACTACCACCGTCCCCGGCAGACCCCACGACAGCGGTGGCCACACTGGCCACGACACATGGGTGGCATCATGAATAACACCCCATAAAAACTTTATTAACTTTTCCTCCCCTTCACTGCCCGCACCTGGTGCCACGGAGCCTGGTCATACCATCGTGGCACCCCGGAGACAGTACGGTCCGGCTTAGAGTACCCCGATCCCTGCAGGTGCGACAGATATATATTTACATATAACAGATCTTCTGAAGGGTAATACCACAAAGTTAGCAGTATATAGGCTTCGAGCTCATAAAGTTCAAAGCTTGTGCTGTAAATCTTATGTAAAAAGTACCGGCATAGGGCAAAAGGGGAGCCTGTTTAGACACATAACGTAAATAGAAAAAGTATCAGCGTATTTACCCATAAGGAGCTGTGTCACTGCATATGTCCATACGTCCCAACACATGTCCTGCAATAAGTTCTTGTGAAACGTGCGTCGGGGCGTTGGACTTGCTATCATCCTATTTTCTGCATCCTCATTCCATACCTACCACAAATATGAACTTTATGCTGCTCTCTGTAATAGGATTCTATTGTTGCCTTAATAAAGATTCTTGATATTTTTTCACAATTATTGGTAATTTTTCTTGCCTATTCTTCAAATTGCTTATCCTTATTGAAGTCAGACCCCAACGGATCACAAAATCATTACAGATTCTTTTCAGAAACTACCTAGTGCATGAATTCATGTGACGTGGATGGTATTTTAAAGTTTTCTAGAAAAGAATGGAAAGTGCAACTCACTATCTCCAACACTCTGAACCGAGGCGGAAACGTCTCATGACAATATTTGGTTAAATATCTCTTCTATCTGCGTTGCGTCAGCTTGATTTGTGCCCCCTGTGATTTTACACTAGGGCTTTGCAAAAAAAAGTGTTGTCAATACCTTTAATTATGCTGGCGAGGACACAACATTGTATAGTAAGGGCGCACACTGTGTGTCCTCTGTCTGATTACAGTGTAATGGACACAAAATACATACAGTATGTTATCAATATCACTGGTTGGTGCCTGTGAAATTGCATGGTCATCCCGGTAATGTCACTGACACCGTATTGTAATCAGCAGTCTAAAAGAAAGGGCCTTAGGGACTTAAAGTAACCAAGGTCTTTTCTTCTATACTATGTACAGTAATATGGTGAAAAACTATATTGTATACTTTTTCATACCCTAATGATTCTAAGTGTTTATCTCACTTTCAGTGCTGGATTCACAGCAACCCTGCTCAGTATACCTATATAATGTCCTCCATTCTGCTGCTCCTTCTGCTGACATGTACTAATAGAGACAGGAGAGCAGGAGTCTCTCATGTCTGTGTGTGCTGTATATAATAGTGACATGCTATGACTATAGAAAGGCAGTCAGCGATCCTTAACTGACCCTCACTCACACTGGGGATCCCTAGTCTATCCCTTTCCCCAAGATTACCCCTGAAGGTGGGAATGCCTGGGTCTCGTACCTTGCTAGCTCCTACATATGACTCGCCTATGGAGAGGGGAAGGGGCAGGAGGCAAGGGAGCACATAGACAAAACAGGCAATGAAACAATTGAAAATAACTCCCAAGTCTTCTCCAATTAGTAGCTCTGCAGCTGCAATAGGAATGAACACCTCAGCTCTCCAGCGATGAGCTCCTTCAACGTTGTCAGTATAGAGAATGGAGTGAAGGGGCTGGAGTGCAAGGGAACACAGAGACAAAACAGGCAAGGAGTCAAATGCAAAAAAAACTCCAAATGTTCTCCAGTAGGAAGGTTTGCTGCTACAATAGGAGTGAACACCTCAGCTCTCCGATGACCCCTTCAACGTAGTCAGCATAAAAAATTATATCCAGCATAGAGTGAGGCCAGTGTTGAGTAAATATAGCAGAAGGGAGTGAAAGTAAGAAGCTGCAGCTTAAGGCTAAGTGAAATCTCAGTCAGATAGGAAAGGGTCTCTTCAGAAAAGAAAGTAAATCCACAAGATACAGGCAAGTGGGTTCCATAGAGCACATGCCATCAATTAAATACTGAAGACTTGTGACACACTTCATACATACCCACCAGCTCAGAGACAACTGACATTTAGAGATGGAGACTACAATGGGGAAAAAGTGTTGAAAATGAAGATGCAAGATGTATTATGTCCAAAAATAATATTTTTCCCACACACATGAAAGCTTATACTGAAATATCACCTGAAATTACAGGAGGAGCGTTAGTAGTATATTGTGTTTTAGGAGGAAGATTTCATCCGCCGTTCTTATTATTTCAGATGGAATCTCATCCCTGTACCTCTGGGGTAAATACATTACGTTCTCACAACCTTTCATAGAACAGAGTGAACTAGCGCTTCTTATTAACTTCGTCCACTCGCCATTCTTTGAACTTTTCTCCAACTAATTGATATCTTGAGGCGGATCGGAAAATAGTCTGTTTTTTTTTTGTTTTGTTTTTTTACCTATTCATAGAAATTTTACAAAGGCATTTGTAACAGACCAGTGCAAAGAATAGTTGAGCTCTCTATGTCCTTCCTGAAGTGAAACACATATATTAAATAAAGTCATTACACACAGAGGGATCTATTTATGTTAATGTTGATGATTATGGCTTACAGCAATGTAACCCCAAAGGTCATTATCTCAGAAAATGAAAGTGGGATTTCATTGGCTGTAAGCCTTAATCATCAACATTTACAGAAATAAACACTTGAAACAGATCCCTCTGTGTGTAATGACTCTATTTTATATATCCATATCACTTTATGGATTGAATTACTGAAATAAATGAACTTTTTGATGATTTTCTAATTGATTGAGATGCTCCTGTAATATTTGCATTTTTGTGCATTTTACCTACATGCTTGCCTATACGTCAAGATGAATCTTTTTTCATGCCAGCTTCACACCACGGTTGTAGGGATCCGGGGCTGTCTGGTGTGAACCGGACAGCTCCGGATCCGATTTTGGCCCCATAGTATCCCTATGGGGCTAGATGAGGCCGGATGGCAGCTATTAGCCATCCGCTTTTGTGCTGTCCGGGAGGATCAGGCACATGGATCGCGCCGGATTCAACAGCAAATCGGATTCGGCTCCTGGACGCCGGGTGCTGAAGTTCAGCACTGTGGAGAGCTCCCGGCTGAGATTTCAGAACCGCGGCTAGCTCCCCGCAAACTGCGATCCTGACATTTCAGCAGGGACAGTTCCAGCAGCCGCGGACTGCTGATTCTGGCACAACACATGATCGGAGGGCATATTTTCCCTCTGATTCTGCTCTGTCCGGAGTTGTCAGGCTGTGTCCAGTGCATCCAGCAAAACACTGGACAAAGCCTGACACCATAAAACTGTGGGGTGAAGCCGCCCTTACAAATATATTCACATTTTTTTCATTTAACAGAAAAGAAAAACAGTCATATAATTTTTTTACGCCATTTGGCAATCACACTTCACTGCATTGTACGTGTTGTTACATTTACTTCCTTATATATTTAAAAAGTGAATATAGAACATCATTACGGTATTTAAATAGTGTTTCAGAATTTTTTAACCTGGTACTTAGAGATGCACTGGTATACAGAGATGTATCTCTATGTATCAGTACAATATGCCTGTAAAGAAGAAGAATACAATTTAGAATTTTGGGCACAATATGATTATTACAATAGTTTTTCCTTATTTTTTTTGTTACTCATGGGAAAAAAAAATCTGCCATTAATTTTACTCCTAATATACGGGTATCTAGAAATGTACTGGTATGCAGAGATGTACTTCTATGTACCAGTACAATATGTCTGTAAAGAAGAAGAATACCATTTAGATGTTTAGGCAGAATATGATTATTGTAATAGCTTTTAATTGTTTTTTATATAACTAACTTCAAAATACCTGCCGTTTATTTCACCCCTAATATACAGGTACTGGTATATATAGATGTACTTCTATGTACCGAAACAATATGCCTGCAAAGAAGAATACCATTTAGAATTTTAGGCAGAAAAAAACTGCTATACTTAGCAATCCAACCTGTGACTAATATGAATATTGTAATAGTTTTTCATTATTTTGTGTATATCTAATGAGAAAAAATCTGCCTTTTACTGTACCCCTAATATACAGGTATCTAGAGTTATATTGGTATATAGAAATGTATTTCTATGTGCCAGTATAATATGCCTGCAAAGAAGAATACCTTGTAGAATTTAAGGCAGAACATGATTATTGTAATAGTTTTTCATTATTTTTTTTGCAACTCTAAAGAGAAAAGAAATCAGTTTTTGATTTTACCCCTAATATACAGGTATCTGGAGTTGTATTAGTATATAGAGATGTATTTCTATTTACCAGTACTATATGCCTGTAAAGACAAATAATCCTTTTTAGTGTTGTAGGCAGAATATGATTATTGTAGTAGTTTTTAGTTATTTTTTTTACAGCTAAATGTAAAATAACTGTCTTTTATTTACCACTAATATATAGGTATCTAGAGATGCACTAGTATACAGAGGTGTATCTCTATGTACCAGTACAATATGCCTGTAAAGAAAAAAAATATAATTTAGAATTTTAGGCAGAATAGGATTATTGTAATAGTTTTTCATTCTTTTTTGTACCTCTAATGAGATTTGTATTGGTATATAGAGATGTATTTCTATGTGCCAATACAATATGCTTGCAAAGAAGAAGAATCACATTTAGAAGTTTAGGCAGAATATTATTATTCTAATGGATTTTAATCATTTTTTTGTATAGCTAAATGGAAAACAACTGCCTTTTATTTTACCTCTCATATACAGGTATCTAGAGATGTATTAGTATATAGAGACGTATTTCAATGAACCAGTACAATATACCCGTAAAGAAGAAGAATACCAGGTAGAATGTGAGGCAGAATATGATTACTGTAATGGTTTTTCACTATTTTTTTGTAACTATAAAGGAAAAATGACTGCCCTTTTATTTTACCCCTAATATACAGGTATCAAGAGAAACACTCTTATATAGAGATGCATCTCTATGTACCAGTACAATATGCCTGTGAAGAAGAAGAATGCCATTTAGAATTTTAGGTAGAATATGATTATTGTAATGGTTCTTCATTATTTTTCTGTACCTCTAATGAAAAAAATCTGCCATTTATTTTACTACTAATTTGCAGCTATCTAGAGTTGTATTAGTACATAGAGATGTATTTCTATGTAGCAGTATAGTATGCCTGTAAAGACAAATAATCCCATTTAGCGTTGTGGGCAGAATATAATTATTGTAATTGTTTTCCATTATTTTTTTATACATCTAAAGGGAAGAACAGCCTTTTATTTTACCCTTAATATACAGGTATCTAGAGATGTACTGTTATATAGAGATGTATTTCTATGTATCTGTACAATATGCCTGTAAAGAGGAAAAATACCATTTAGAATTTTAGACAGAATATGATTATTGTAATAGTTTTGTGTTGTAACTCTAAAGACAAAATAACTGACTTTTATTTTACCACTAATATACCTCTATCAAGAGAAACACTGTTATATAGAGATGAATTTCTATCTACCAGTACAATATGCCTGTGAAGAAGAAGAATGCCATTTAGATCTTTAGGCAGAAAAATTCTTCTATACTTAGCAATTCAAATTGTAACTCACTGCTAAAAATTCTGCCTGCCATACTAAAGGCTTTGTGTTTGAGTATAGGAGGGTTTGTCAGGGTTTCCCCAATATCTAAAGTAGGAAAAAGAGAATGAAATGCAGAGAAAAAATAACAAACAAAACAACATTATCATGCCACCAGTGAGGAAGACCTGGTCAGCCTCAGACAGTTCTTGCTGGTCCCCCTTCCCCAATTGGCCACTGTAAAGCTACAATTAGCACCTTTACTGTATACTAGTACAATATGCCAGTAAAGAAGAATACCATATACATTTTAAGGCAGACTCAGACTATGACTCACTGCTACAAAAAAGTCTGCTTGTGAAGCTACAATTAACACCTATACTAGCAATGTCCGTGTGGCGCCCCTGCAGTCTGGCAGCCAGAGATGGTATTTCTTGAACATCAATTGTAATGCCATGTCTGAAGAGAATCAGAGCTCCCTCTGCTGGAAGTCTGATACATCCAAAAACAACCTGATCTCTAACCAGGATGCTGGGCACTGAAAGGCGTGGCTTAGTCTGTGACTCATCCTCTGGTTGGAGGGAAGGGTTAGGTTAGTAAGATAGAGAGGAATGAAGAGAAAGGTTCCGGGAAAAGGCAGCAGAAACTGCTTCCCAGAGGAATCGGCTGTCAAGCAGGGTATCAGTCCGTAGGCTACTCAGGGTCACAGAACCTAGTGGCAGAAACCGGAGGCTAGTGAGTTCCATGCTTACTAGACACTTAAATTGAACTTTCCATGGCATCAATAATACTAAGGGTCAGGGAATTGCTGGAAGGCACAGCTATCTACAGGGCCCGCATTACCAAACTGGCAGGAGGTAATTCACAGCAATTAATTAGGGAGTACAAAGGCACCTAGAAACCTACCAACATACAGAAGTCAGCAGGAAAGCTATATTTTTCACCCAGCAGAGTGGACTACAGTTCTCATCAGACTGGCCAGACCACATGCCTGGTGGTGGTTCATCATTGTGGACACTGCAAGGACTTCAGTAAAAGGTAAAGAGTCTGACTCTGTGTGCCTCCCTTCTCTCTACATCCCATCATTACTACTACCACCCTTATCATCACCTTCCCCGGGATCCAGCCCTAGTTGGGAAGGGTTTAACATCTACACTGCCACTCCAACTATCTACCAGGGATTTCCTGCAATGTCAGCCATATCTGGCTGATTATTCCAACTGGTGTCACAAACTGTATTTATTTCTTTATTATTTTTGTCCATCCCTTATTTTAAAGTTGTCAAAAGGAAGAAATGGCACAATATTCTAAACATTCGACTGTATTAGAAAAAGATCAATAAATGATCCCCTCGATGCACATTTATATATGGGTAGTATCGTTTTCCGAGGTCTCCTTTTCCCTTAATTCCTTCCTTCCTATAAATTACATTATTTTTTTCTATTTTGGAGCTCAGACAGAAATTGATTTATCACCATTACCGCGAAACTATAGGGAATAGGAAGCGTCTGAACTTTCACCTTGTCGTTGGCTAACGTCTTATTATTTGCCTTGAAATTGATCATTTGTCTGTATTCGGACTTACCGTATATGAAATAAATCATTTCCTACCCGATTGGCTGAGAATCTGCGATGAACACATCTCCCGCTATTACCAGACCTCGTATCCGTAATATCAGGTGGCTGTATAATTGGCTGGTTTATCTTCTATCTAATGTCAAATGACTCTTAATTAAGTATAATGGCTGCGACTAATTACACTGTATGATCTGCTGAGCGCAGCGCGAAAATAAAGTGCAGGCTGTGGAATTACTATCCCTATAGTTTACCAGACTGTAATATTGATGTCCTGTCCTTAGCATTGGTGATCTCAAATGACAACTAAATAAAGGGTGTTACAATAGGAAATAGGGGAACTAGGAAAAGTATCCACGTCAATGTTTATTAGGCACAGTGCCTCACATGTACATGTGGCTCCGTCTGGTACTGCGGCCATGGTCCCTTGATTCGGCTGATCATCAGGATTGTTAGAGGTTACACATCCATCGATGAGATACTAGAGATCTGAAAAAACCCTAAATAAATCATAGAAGGGTAGAGTTGGAAAGGACCTCCTGGGTCATCTGGTCCAACCCCATGCTCACCATATTGCAATTAAAGAGCTAGAGAAAGACGCTAGTGATAAGTGAGAGTATTCGTTACCAGGGGCGGACCTACCGTGATGCAGCTGGTTCAGCTGCACCAGGGCCCCGACCGGCTAGGGGGCCCTTCAAGCCTGCAGGGGGGCCTCCAGCCGACCCCCGTGACCCTGTGTCGGAGGAGAGGAGGTTAACTGCACAGATAGTGCAGTATTTGTGATACTCATTACTCGGCGAGTACCCCTGGCGCTCCTGAGTGATGTGTCCATTGTTATCAATCTGACACATATTGCCGGCTCACTTCAGTACACAAAGTGAGCTGACACCTCACAGAGAGCAGACTGAATGTTAGGGTCTCTCTGGGGCACAGCAAGGTGTTTTAGACATTGAAATTGTAAAAAAGAAGACCGCCCTCCCGCTCTGTCCCAGAAAGACTCACTAATTGACAAACATTGGACTCGCTATTCAGACGAATTTGTGAGTATTAAAAAGTACTCATTACGAGTATAGAGAGTGTGAATATTATGCTACTCACTCAGCACTAAAAGACGGGTGTGGAATAGAGATCGATAAACCACATCCACCGAATCTCAATGAGGCTGCTGGATTGGGGTTCTGCTGATTGTTTTACTCAACTCTACGGTACCAAAAATAATGACACACACTTTTAGTAAAGCCGCCAAAGAATAATTCATATACACTTTGCATACATTACATTACTGATCCTGAGTTACCTCGTATATTATACCCTAGAGCTGCACTCTCTATTCTGCTGGTGCAGTCACTGTGTACATACATTACATTACTGATCCTGAGTTACCTCCTGTATTATACTCCAGAGCTGCACTCACTATTCTGCTGGTGCAGTCACTGTGCACATACATTACATTACTGATCCTGAGTTACCTCGTATTATACTCCAGAGCTGCACTCACTATACTGCTGGTGGAGTCACTGTGTACATACATTACATTACTGATCCTGTGTTACCTCCTGTATTATACTCCAGAGCTGCACTCACTATACTGCTGGTGCAGTCACTGTGTACATACATTACATTACTGATCCTGAGTTACCTCCTGTATTATACTCCACAGCTGTACTCACTATTCTGCTGGTGCAGTCACTGTGTACATACATTACATTACTGATCCTGAGTTACCTCCTGTATTATACTCCAGAGCTGCACTCACTATTCTGCTGGTGCAGTCACTGTGTACATACATTACATTACTGATCCTGAGTTACCTCCTGTATTATACTCCAGAGCTGCACTCACTATTCTGCTGGTGCAGTCACTGTGTACATACATTACATTACTGATCCTGAGTTACCTCCTGTATTATACTCCACAGCTGTACTCACTATTCTGCTGGTGCAGTCACTGTGTACATACATTACATTACTGATCCTGAGTTACCTCCTGTATTATACTCCAGAGCTGCACTCACTATTCTGCTGGTGCAGTCACTGTGTACATACATTACATTACTGATCCTGAGTTACCATCTGTATTATACTCCAGAGCTGCACTCTCTATTCTGCTGGTGCAGTCACTGTGTACATACATTACATTACTGATCCCGAGTTACCTCCTGTATTATACTCCAGAGCTGCACTCACTATTCTGCTGGTGCAGTCACTGTGTACATACATTACATTACTGATCCTGAGTTACCTCCTGTATTATACTCCAGAGCTGCACTCACTATTCTGCTGGTGCAGTCACTGTGTACATACATTACATTACTGATCCTGAGTTACCTCCTGTATTATACTCCAGAGCTGCATTCACTATTCTGCTGGTGCAGTCACTGTGTACATACATTACATTACTGATCCGAGTTACCATCTGTATTATACTCCAGAGCTGCACTCTCTATTCTGCTGGTGCAGTCACTGTATGTAAACCGTCTGTATGATGGGAGTAAGGAAGCATACAATTATTTGTATGCAAACCCTCTTGATTATATAAACAAATAAATGAAAATAAACGAGCATTGATCGTGCTGCTTATTGATGAACATTATAGGAAATTATCTGTGCAGTAGAAGGACGCAGACGCCGGATGATTTATGGGTCCCGTCCCTTTAAGACATCACAGATATAATTGCCTTTTCAGGTCTGTGTGTATATTGCTTTTCTGAGAACCATCTCAAAGCAGCTGCGAAAAATCATCAGGATGGACAGCGGCTAAACATAGAACGCCGGGAGAACGCTGGAGTTATAAACGTTGCGGCACCGACACCTGGACCGATCGCCTTCATTACACTTTCAGGAATGAACCTCCTCAGCTCATGACAGGTTCCTTGAGCTCAGACTTTGGCGTTTCTTCCTCTCCATTCCCCGTCGTGGCCGTTCCTGAATTTTAAGGCGGATCTTCTTGAGATCTCCTCCGCGCTGTCCCACTCTATTATACAATTCCCCTCGCGGACTCTATTTTTAGTTCCCTCTTTTAGGCTGTTTTGTCTTTTTTCTCTTGATCATTACTCTTTCCCATGTCAACTTGTCATTGCAATTATTTTCCTGTTGAATAAGAGTAAATTAAAAACTTCCTTCTTAAAGGAGAAGAACAATGGGGCATGGGCTATTGAGAATTTATTGAGAATTACAAAAATAATAAATATTTTGCAAAAATGTAATGATTGGGCACTGCCCGGCGCGGGGCTCAGTACCGAGCAATTGGATGCTCGAATGGTCACGACTCGAGTACCCAAGTATAATGGAAGTCAATATAGGTTTCCACGGAAAGATGCCTGAGTTCCTTATTGACTTCTATTATACTCAATGTGAAGATCTGAAGTTGGGGGTTATAATAATCACCTAGGCAGGTTAACAATGCAACAATTTTTATTTGTACCCGTACATGGTATTACTGCAACTCCAGGTAGATTGGCCACAATGTGATGCCCCCAGTCCACAAGATCAGAAACCAGCCGACAACAATAGTCCTCATGTTCCTCCAGATGACGGCTAATATGACTGTAGTGTGTGTGTCCAATAGTCCTTATGTTCCTCCAGATGACGGCTAATATGACTGTAGTGTGTGGTCCAATAGTCCTTATGTTCCTGCAGATGACGGCTAATATGACTGTAGTGTGTGCGTCCAATAGTCCTTATGTTCCTCCAGATGACGGCTAATATGACTGTAGTGTGTGCGTCCATAGTCCTTATGTTCATCCAGATGAGGATATCACAACCGCGCCGTGTGTCCTCCAGCTGGCAACATATTCCTTATGGTCCTCCAGATGCCGGATATCACGACCGTAGCACGTGTATCCAGCTCCAACTGGTAACAATAGTCCTTATGTTCCTCAAGTGGACAGATATCATGACCATAGCACATGTTTCCAGCTCCAGCTGGCAACAATAGTCCTTATGTTCCTCCAGACTATGGATATCATGACCATAGCGTGTGTATCCAGCTCCATCTGAAAACAACAGTCCTAATGTTCCTCCAGGCAACATATATCACAACCATAGCAATGGGTATCCATCTCCAGCTGTCCTTTTGTTCCCCAGACTATGGATATCACATCTATACCACGGGTATCCAGCTCCAGCTGGCAACAATAGTCCTAATGCTCCTCCAGACTATTGATATCATGACCGTAGCATGGGCATCCAGCTCCAGCTGGCAACAATAGTCCTTATGTTCTTCCATACAATAGATATCACGACCATAGCATGTGAATCCTGTTCCAGCTGGCAACAATAATCCTTGTGTTCCTACAAATGACATATATCACAACCGTAGCGTGTGTATCCAGCTCCAGCTGGCAACAATAGTCCTTATGTTCCTCCAGAAATTGGATATCAGACCGTAGCAAGTGTATCCAGCTCAAATTTTATAGTCCTTCCATAAGTTTCAGGATCTGACCCCAGCACTGATCCTCTCCCTCCTAAATCACAGAACCAACTAACTGATCCCATACATGCAGCCTTTGCAGCACTGGGGTCTTGAGATCCTGGGTTCAATTCCCACTGAGGGCACTAAGGACAACATTTGCAAGGAGTTTGTATATTCTCCCTGTGTTTGTGTTGGTTTCCTCTGGCACTCCGGTTTACACCCACATTGTAAAGACATACTGATAGGATGTTTAGATTGTGAGCTCCAAGAGAGACGCATTACTCATGTATGTAAAGTGCTATGGAATCAATAGTGCTACATAAATATTATTATTATAGTTTACTGAAGTCTTCAGCCACTCTGCAAAAGTGTATATCCAGGAGACTCCCGCAGGGAAGAACCAAACACTTAACTTTCCCAACAAGATGCAGGACATTGAACTGTATTGTAGACCTGATTGCATTATGGTCCATGAAAAACACTGTGGAAGTGACACTCTGGTACATCCCCTTCCCTATTTCAAATTGTGTACCTTAAACTGACAAGCAAGGCAATCTTTAATAAAATACAAAAATAATATCGATGTACTGTAAAAAAAAAATGCTGCACTACGTCTATTGGTCCAACAGTCTTTAGTCCATGGCCAGCACCTCACACTCGAGTACTCAAGTCATGCCAATCCGAGCGTCCAACTACTTGCATGCATAGTAGTGCTCAGTCATCACTAGTACTAACTTTTTTTTAACTTCTTTTTACTATTTATATGGAAACCGTCAACCAGCAGATCATTGTTACATGATATTTTCTTCCTCTCTTGTAGGTTTGTAGTGGACCTTCCCAACTGTTCAGCCGGTGGCACGTCCGAGGCCAGTCCAGCCTGTTCAACATGTGATACACACCCCCATCCAGCCAAGTTGTCCTGGGAGAGGCAAAATGGCCAAACTGCTAAACCCAGAGGAGATGACCTCCAGAGATTACTACTTTGACTCATATGCCCATTTCGGAATTCATGAGGTAAGAAATACAAAGTCTTCTACGGCTCCTCAGGGTTGTACATAAGGAAATCTTACCAACTGTCACAGAGAAAGGAGGGAGACCTCCTGGACTCATGGAAGAGTCATCTAATCTCATGGTTGCCACTAAGGCACTTGGCGCCTTCCCAGGAAGCTGCTCCTTGGGAAAGTTTTGTGCCTGCCAGTAGGAAGCTCAGTGATCTCATCAACCAATCTCACCTATTTAGGGAATCAGACCCGTGACTTTAAATAAAAGGGCATTCCCATGAGTTGGCCAGGTTAATACCACTTTTACCCTGTTGTTATCGAGGAATGTGGGATAGTACAGTATGGGAATATGGCCCTGAGAACAGGAAATATTTTACATCCCTGCCCTACAGCAAAAGAAATGAAATGGTGCAGAGGCAATGGTGAAGATGCAATGGGCAGAGGTTAGTTGGTAGACAGAGGCAAGATGGTGAGAAGTGAGACAATGGTGCAGAGGTAATAGGGCAGAGGTAATGGTGAAGATGCAATGGAGCAGAGGTAGTGGTGAGAGGCATAGGTGAAGAGGCAATGGTGCAGAGGTAATGGTGCAGAGATAATGGTGAAGAGGCAATTGTGAAGAGGTAATGGTGCAGAGATAATGGTGAAGAGGCAATGGTGAAGAGGTGCAAGTAGGTGCAGAGGTAATAGTGAAAAGGCAATGGTGCAGAGGCAATGGTGAAGAGGCCATGGTGAAGAGGCAATGGTGCAGAGGCAATGGTGCAGAGGCAAGTGCAGAGAATGGTGCAGAGATAAGGTGCAGTAATGGTGCAGAGTAATGGTGCAGAAGTAATGGGGAGAGGCAATGGTGCTGAGGTAGTATTGTAGATGTAATGGTGTAGAGGTAATGGTGAAGAGGTAGTGGTGTAGAGGTAGTGGTAATGGTAAGGTTGCAGAGATAGTGGTACAGAGTTAATGATGTAAAGGTAATGGTGCAGATGCAGTATTGTAGAGGTAATGGTGCAGAGATAATGTACCGAGGTACTGGTGCAGACTTGGTGGAGCAGAGGTAATGTCGCAGAGGTAATAGTGCAGATGTAGTGGTTAAGAGGTAGTGGTGAAGAGATGGTTGAGCAAAGATGGTAGAGAGCTGAGGTTTATACATACCTGGTCCTTGGTGTCTAAAGGTGTTCATGAACTTATGTGGCACATATGAAATACAGCAAAGCATGTACTGGACACAGAAGCTTCAATCTTTCTTTTTTCTGAATAGTAATGCAGACAGAAAGTTCATGTCCGACATCATCACTTTCCTTTAACAAAACAGTTAAACGTTGCAAAATAATAAAATAAGTAATTCTCTTCCTCGTCCCCAAAGTCTTTGCCCCCCCCCCTACTCTGTCTAAACAGACATATGGCCACTGATTCCATTCACAGGACGAATGAATAAAGCATGGGACAGAGGATTTTCAGCCTGATAGTCTCATGCTGCTGGTGAGAAGAGGAGGTGTGTCAGGGTATGGATGCTGGGAGCTGCAGGATCAGCCTACATTCCAGCACCCTCACACTTCTGTATACAAAGGGAGGCGTGGCCGGGGGGCATGGCTGCTGGTCCCATGCTCACACATACAATCCAGCCCCTATTACCATCCTGTGTGACAGGGGTCCAGGCTTGAAATAGCAGTCATGTCACCAAGTAGATAAAATGGTGACACAAAATGACTTTAATGTCCTTATTTTTACACATTTTGGGTTTGTTTTGAACACTTACTGTAAATGAAAACCAAACCATACAAGTTTGGCATCACCGTGATCGTAGTGACATGGATACCGTAAAAACAAAATATAAAAAGCAATTGTGGAGTGCTAAGGAGCGAGGAACTCGGGCTACTGAGCAGGGTAGTACCCTCACTGCTGTCTCCCAGTGAACACTATCTCAGCAGCTGTGGTCCTGGTTCACATTGAAAAGGGGGATACTTAAAAGGGGTGCAGAGTAGGGATGAGCGAGTCTACTCTTCGGCTACTCACCAAATAGTAGCGGTATTCGGGTACTTGCTACTCGCGAGTAAATTAGGAATACTCGGGAGTAGCAAGTACTGAGTACTTTTGCAGTGTATCAATAGATACATGCAAAAGTCCTGTAAAAGAGAAGAAAAGTGTTTACAAAATAAAAAAATCGGATACTCACCTTAACCGACGGCTGCACCGGGACCGGCCGATGGACATCTATGCATGGAAAAAGACCTTTCACTCTCCGAGCCAATCAGAAGGCTGGGAGAAATCTGGCCAATCAGATGCGCCACGTCACAATCACGTGATCGCTAGCGGCCACCTGATTGGCCAGATGGCAAGGTCCTCTCAGGTACACCGAGGACCTTGCCATCTGGCCAATCAGGTGGCCGCTAGTGATCAAGTGATTGTGACATGGCGGCATCTCATTGGCCAGATCTCTCCCAGCCATCTGATTGGCTTGGAGAGTGAAAGGTCCTTTTCCATGCATAGATGTCCATCGGCCGGTCCCGGTGCAGCCGTCGATTAAGGTGAATATCCGATTTTTTTATTTTGTAACCACTTTTCTTCTCTTTTACAAGACTTTTGCAGTAGTACTCAGAATCGCTATACTCGCAACGAGTACCGAGTACCGGGACCTATTCGTTGCGGGTATAGCGATTCCGAATACTACGGTACTCGCTCATCCCTAGTGCAGAGTTTATAAAGGCAAAAATAAATGAAAAGAAAGTGTAAAGTTTGTGATGCCAGTTTGATGTTAAGCCAGAGTGTGGCCGGCACTGCAGGGGGGCCCTGGACATAGATGGTGGCAGCAGTGCAGATGGTTAACCCTTCCCAACCAGGGCTGGCTCCCAGGGAGATGATAGCCAGCAGGAATAAGACAGCAGGAGACAGGATGGTCACTTAACTGTTTACTGAACAGTACGGAACAGATCCGCAGGACACAGTACATCTTTCCAGGCCACCAGTCTGGCTTGTCTGATGAGAGCTTATACGTTTGCTGGATGATAGCTTTGCCTACTGCTGCCACTTCTTTAGTTCTAAGGTTTCTTGGAGCCTGGAACTAGCTATACCACCTTGCTTCTATTCTTTCAGTGCGTTTCCTCCAGACAGGTACACGGATGCTGTGGGCATGAGTGCCTGGAGAGGCCCCTGACCCTTTGTTACTGTATCTCTGGGAAATACACTTGCTGCTTTACACATTTGCTTGCCTTTCATCTGTTAGCCAATATGCTAGATCACATATTTTCTTAGTGATTTAGTGTGCGGTAGTTTGCCTTATTTATAATCTTTTTTTCCAGCTAGCACCTTTACACACAGGTGTCGCCAGTCGATCTCTATCAAAGTCAGGGTGACCTGGTGACTGAGTCCCCGCCATGCAGATATCCTACATGAGCGCTTCCCAGCCTCTCCATCTTGGGTGTCTCCTTGTGCTCCACTATCTGATTTACTATTCTAACCCCTCCCTCATACAACAACCTGTGTCCACATGCTTAATCCAGACATCTAGTGCACATCTCCTTCTAAGGGATCAGGCATCCTGTGTGAATGTTTCAGTCTCGTGCAGAGGAATCATCACTTCCATCATAATAAGGCTATGTTCACACATAGCGCTTTTATTTTTGGCGCTTTTACCAGCATTTTGCACCCGCGCAAAAAAAGAAGCAGTGCTTTTCACACAGCACGCTTTTTTACGGCCCGGGGAGAAGTGATGTCACAGAGGGGGAGGAAATCCTGGTCTCCTCCGCCCTCTGTGACTTGTCTGCCAGCCCCCATGTGATACGTATCACATGACTGCGAGCGGCCAATCAGCGCCCAAGACGTCATCAATGATGTCATGCAAGGTCCTGTTGATCGGTACCTGGCCTTGGCTCTGCACCGGATAGCGCGAAAAGGCATCGGAAAGGGTAAGTAACAGTATGAGATCTGATCTGGCCAGGTGAAAGTCTAAGATTGGGATCTAAGATGGAGAGGGACATGCCAGTATGAGGAGACTTAAAAGCCGCAATGCTCCTCTGGGAAATGAAATATACAAATTGCCTCTAGAACAGTGCCCCCTATTGGAAATAGCAATCCTACAAGTCAAAATTGACCCTTTAACGAGCATTATCATATGACTTAGGATATAAGCCAAATCATATTCTCAATTTGCAGACCTAACATGTCGCTCTCCACAAGGAGAATCCTTACCCCTTAGACCCTACTTAGCCTCACATACATCCAGACCAGATCTCATACCTTGCACTGATAAGGGGCAATACCCCGAAACACATGCCAGCAAAGAAGATGGGCACTACAGTTCAAGTCCTCTTCCTCTCTGAAGAGACAATTTGCTTTAATTTCCCAGAGCAGTATTGCAGGCGTTTAAGCCTCCTCATACTGGCATGTCACTCTCCACAAGGAGAAGCCTTACCCCTTAGACCCTACTTAGCCTCTCATACATCCAGACCAGATCTCATACCTTGCACTGATAAGGGGCAATACCCTGAAATACCATGCCAGCAAAGAAGATTTGCACTACAGTATTGCAGGTGTTTAAGTCTCCTCATACTGACATGTCACTCTCCACAAGCAGAAGCCTTACCCCTTAGATCCCCACTTGCCAAGCTGTAATACCAGACAAAGCCTCTGGACAGGGGTGGCGCTGTTCAGAGAGCAGCCTTGCATTACTAACTGTATTTCTAAAGCAAATATTTTCTGATTATACAAACCAGGAACATGAAATGTGTATTGCAGTAAATCTCCCAGACACGGGAGAAGAAGGTTTCATGGTAGATTAGGCTTCGCTTTCGTTGATTTCTGTATTCCCCTACTTCAGCTTATATTTATATATTTAGGAAAATAGCAAAAAAAAGTTGTTGCTGATAATATCTGTGAAATTAATAGAATATTCTAAGCAGATGCTGTTCAACCTCGTAAGGAAAAAGCTGCGGAAAAAGAGATTATACATAAAAGCAAAATAAAACGAACAGTAAGCAGGTGGGGAATCGCCACCGGACGAGATAAACTGATCCGAAAAATACAACTTCCCTCTAAATGTCAGCAGAGGAAATTCTTGAAGATGCAGAATGACTTTTTTCAAGGCCTTAAAGAATAATTTTTTATTTAATTTTTTATGGAATAAATCACTAGTACACATAAATATAAGAAACTTTGCAATATGTCTTATCAGAAAAAAATCAGCTTTTTTCTCCTCCTGGACTAATATTTTACTCTAAATCCATTGATAAAATCTGTATTCAGTGAATGCAGGTAGGGATGGGCGAATCTACTCGCTAGGACTCGTTACTCGGCGAGTAGTAAGGGACTCGCAGGACTCGGTACTCTGCGAGTTTCCCAGTGATTACTCGCACGAGTCCAATGCAAATCAATATCAATCCTAGTTTTGTCAGAAACGCTGACAAAACTAGGATTGCCATTGTTTGCATTAGACTCGGCTACTGTGCCAGTGATAGCAGGGAAACTCGCAAAGTAACTGCTGTTACATTGCGAGCCGAGTCCAGCTGTCTTCTCTGTGCAGCTCCAGGGTCCTAGAGCCGCCTGCTCACAGACATGATGTAGCAGAGCTGAGATTGTTCTCAGTCTGCTCATTCCCTGTGCATAGACATCTATATCTATGCACAGGGGATGTAGCAGAGAGGACATCGCGTTTTGGACTACGTCGGACGGAAGAGGATTTTTTTAATTAAAGATGGAGTCCCTAATCGCGTTTTTTTTTTATTTCAAATAAAAATTTTTTCTCTGTGTTGTGTTTTTTTAACCCTTTATTGGAGATTCTTAGTGGCTGGGTCAAACGTGGCCTGACATTAAGAATCTCGGGCTTAATACCAGCTTGTATAACAAAGCTGGTATTAACCCCTTTATTACCCAGCGTGCCACCGCCACCAGGGCCGCTGGAAGAGCGGAGTTCAGCGCCAGAGGATGGCGCTTCAATGAACGCGCCATCTTCTGGGGCGGCAGCGGGCTGCAATTTGCAGCGGGGGGTGCCCAGAAAGCTTGGGCATCTCTGCGCTGCGGATTCCAGCCCCCAGCTGCTTAGCTGTACCTGGCTAGACATAGAAATTGCGCGGATCCCCACGCATTTTTTTTTTATTATTTCATGAATTTCAGAGTCAGAGTCTCAGAGTCAGAGTCAGAATCTCAGAATTTCATGAAATAATTTAAAAAAAATGCGTGGGGCTCCGCGCAATTTCTATGTCTAGCCAGGTACAGCTAAGCAGCTGGGGGCTGGAATCTGCAGCGCAGGGATGCCCAAGCTTTCTGGGCACCCCCCGCTGCAAATTGCAGCCCGCAGCCGCCCCAGAAGATGGCGCGTTCATTGAAGCGCCATCCTCTGGCGCTGAACCCCGCTCTTCCAGCGGCCCTGGTGGCGGTGGCACGCTGGGTAATAAAGAGGTTAGGGTCAGCTTTGTATTATCAGCTGGCCCTAAGCCCGAAATTTATGGCGGTCACGCCAATATTAGACATGACCGCCATGAATTTCTATTAAATTGTTTTAAAAAAAACACAACACAAAGAAATTTTTTATTAGAAATAAAAAAAAAAGCCATTAGGGACTCCATCTTTAATTAAAAAAATCCTCTTCCGTCCGACGCAGTCCAAAACGCGATGTCCTCTCTGCTACATCCCCTGTGCATAGATATAGATGTCTATGCACAGGGGATGAGCAGACTGAGAACAATCTCAGCTCTGCTACATCATCTCTGTGCACAGACATTCATGTCTGTACACAGTGAATGAGTAGACTGAGAACAATCTCAGCTCTGCTACATCAGGCAGCAGGCGGGCTCTAGGACCCTGGAGCTGTCAGCCAGCACACAGAGCAGACAGGACTCTTATCTGTGCGAGTTTCCCAGCGATTACAGTTGCAAAGTAAACAAGCCCAATGCAAATAAATGACAAAACTAGGATTGCTTCAGGCTGAAGCTTCCGAGACACATCTGCGATTTGTAAATCTCACACTACTCGCTATTACTCGCTTCCCCATTCATTAACATTGGACTCGCTAGACTCGCAACGAGTAGCGAGTCCTGTGCTCGGACTCGCTAGAGTCAAGCGA
Organism: Allobates femoralis; assembly: GCA_033576535.1. Classification (NCBI taxonomy): domain Eukaryota; kingdom Metazoa; phylum Chordata; class Amphibia; order Anura; family Aromobatidae; genus Allobates; species Allobates femoralis. The sequence continues at coordinate 584,524,724 of JARQOC010000004.1, read as the reverse complement.
TTCCGAGTAATTTAGGATTCGCCCATCACTAAATGCAGGTCTTCCAATCATTCAGATAGATGATGACCATTGGTGCTTAGAAGATTCTATGGAGGGAGGAGCTAGAGGCAGATACACACAGTTCTCTTGAAACAAGTTACAATTCTCCATAGAACTTTCTGAGCACCAACTGTCATCTACCTGTCATGAGCTGTCACCTCCGGGGGATCTGAGGTCAGAAAGTCTCAACATTAAATCAATCACAGGCTTTTCATGGAGAACCCTTGATAAGGGTAATATGTATGGTTTAAGGACCTGGTCACTGCTCACATAGTCCTCTCTTAGCCTCTCAGCTGTAGCTTGTGATCACCCTCCCCTTCTGCTATATCTGTCCACCTATGAGTTCACTCCTTACCAGATATAGCATTTGTATTCAGCCCATGGTGTGCTCGCGTTCCTGTGTCTCAGAGAGCGTTTGGAGAAATCACTGGAGTCTTATCATACTCGTTTTCCTTTCCTGTGTTCTTTGTGTGTTTCCATGCTCGCCTGCGCCTTCATTCCCTTGAGTCTAGGTGAGTCTATCTCAGGAGCCTAGTGACTCACCCACTCCCAGGGCCGTGAGGTATTCAGAACCAGGCTATCAGTTGTTGCCGGGGGAGTCACAGAGGTCGAGACCCGGCTTTCGTGACCCCGGGGAGTCATTGTTCTTTCTGGCAGGGGATGTATTGGTTCGAGGGAATATTGGATGGAAATACATTTTATAGGGGAATTGTTTGCGATGCTGTCACGCCCTTCCAGGGCCTTAGGATACTCGGAACTGGGCTTTCTTGAAGCTTCATCTCGGGGATCACAGGGACCGAGACCCGTCTCCGTGACTCTGGCAGTGTCATTAAAAGTTCGTTGTGGGTCGCTCTCTCTCTTAGGGATAGGGATCTGGCATGGAGGGTTCATTCTGGGCAGGGATGACTGGAGCTGGGGATACTTGTTAATTTATTCATAATGCCACCCACAGGTTGTGGCTACAGATGGCCACCGCTGCTCGACAGTCCTCCTAGGGACGATCTTTGGGAGGCAGCAATGTTCTTAAGCCCTCTACGGGTAGGGCTGACCCCTAAAGTGGCCAAAGGTACCTGAGTGAGTTGGTAGATGTGTTTCTGGTGCTTTAGACGCGTTAAGAAAGTTCACAGACACAGCGGGCTGCAGTCTTTAGTTCTTTTCCTTACAGTCTTTGTGCAGCAGCACGCTGAGCACTGGGTTCTCAAAGGCAGGGGTATAGCTACTCCCTGGTAGTAGGATGGTACATAACCAGCACCCCTTCTCTGTCCTTTCCAGGTCATCTCACACAGCGCTTCCCTTGCCCGTCCTGCCTTGCGCCTCAGCCACACAGAGCTCTGAGCCAGTGACTGTGGGCTTTTCCTAGGGGTTCCCCTACAGTGTCTCCCCTTAGCCCTATGGTTGCTACCTTTTCGGCAGATGTGCACGGTTGTCCACTGTGTCACCATGGAAGTGCCACAGCCTCCGGTTTGTTAGCTGAGCCTCGTCTTGTCCACTAGTCTTCTGGGTTCCCGATGCCCCTTGCGGTCTAGTCCGTCCACTTGCCTGACAATGGATACGAGACCACGCTTGGATTGCTCACTTCCAGTGCCTCTGGGACCCTCTCTTCCTCCTGGAGTCACTTCGGTGATGTTCTTCTCCAGGGTTCGGCCTTAGGACGAGCTCCCACTTGCTCCAGTCCTTTGGACACTTCTCAGGCATACGTTCCCTAGCTTCCCTCCAACTCGACCTTGGTGTTCAATGGCCTTTCCTCAGCTGTTCTATCACCTCTCCTCTGCTGGTCACTCTCTTCTTCTGTTCAACTGTCTCTTCTCCTGCATTCTAGATGTTTCTCGCTCTTTTTTATACCCCTTGTCACGTGTCCAACGTCATCTACATGTGTTATTCCTGACGTCGCTCCTCCCCAAGTGCTCCCTCTAACTACTTCCTTCACCACCCAACCCACTAAAATCGTTTCTAGTGTGATCTGGGTGTCCCGACACCGGTCTGTACCCCTCCTACCAGTGAGTGGGATACTACACCCTAACATGGGTGCAGCATCTCTGTGACGACTGGATCCGCAGGGGCGCAACAACGCTACCTACGGTTTTTGGTCAGTATGGACTGACGCTGCGGGTCAGACCTCTGGGGTTGTTGGTATGGCAGCCTGATGTTATCGCCCCCCTTAGGTGGAGCGGGAACTCCGGGGCAGATATGTTGGATAGCGTTGGCTTTGTCAGGCCGGATTCACGCTGGGCCTCTACACCTTGTCTGCTGTGGCAGTTGGCGGCTCTGCAGGCGAGGAATAACAGAGTCTCATGCAGTATTGAAGTTTTGCACCCGGTTTACTCACTTTACTTGCAATTGGCTACCGGCGCCTCTCTCTTTCAAGTCCAGTCTGGTCTGTCCGCAAGGAATTGGGATAGCTTGCCCCAGGTACCTTTGTGTGCTTCTCCATACTCTGGTCTCTCTCCCAGCTCTACATCTTCACCTCTCCTATCAGAGCCTCCGCACGCAGTGCCCCGATCTAGCAGCCACAGGTCCTGTTGGGTAACTGGTACCTATTCCCTGACCCAAGTACAGTTGCCTTCCCAGCAGATGTGTCGGGTTGCGGTCACCACTCTTAGAGATAGCGTGGTCTCCGGTTCGCTGATTCGGGCAGCATTCAGCGTCTGTGCCACTCTCAGGGCCGATTCCCTGGTTCACAATAGGGATGGGCGAATCTACTCGCTAGGCTCGTTACTCTGCGAGTAATAGTGGAATCGCAAGACTCGATACTCTGCGAGTTTCCAAGCTATTACTCGCACAGTAACGAGTCCACCATCCCTCCGTCCCCCCCGCAGCCTCCCCACCCGATCCTAAGTTAGGACCGGGTGGGGGGAGCAAGTGCAGGGACTCAGGACTCAGGCGGGGAAGCTGGCGGTGAAATTTGCTCACTGCCGTTTCCCCCACTGAGTCCTGACCAGGGTGGGCTTGGGGGGGGAGGTGTGAGTGTGCCGGACCGGCCAGCTACTTACCCCTGCCTCCGCCGCGCCGCTGCAGACTCGCTCCCCGAGTCTCTCTGCTTCTGTTTCCGGAGATTCCCGAACGGTGACAGAAGCAGTAAATAAATTAACTTCCGTCACCGCTCGGGAATCTCCGGCAGCAGAGTGAGTCGGGCTGACAGCAGGGTTCAGCTCAGGTCATAATGACCTGAGCTGAACCCTGACTTTTTAGTCAGTTCTCAGCTCTGCTACATCCCTGTGTGTCTAAGCACAGGGATGTAGCAGAGCTGAGATTGCGTTTTGGACTACGTTGGACGGAAGAGGATTTTTTAAATAAAGATGGAGTCCCTAATTGTCTTCTGTTTTATTTCTAATAAAATTATTTTTCTCTGTGTTGTGTTTTTTTTTTATATTGATTACTGGAAATTCATGGCGGTCATGTCTAATATTGGCGTGACCGCCATAAATTTCGGGCTTAGGGCCAGCTGATAATACAAAGCTGGCCCTAACCCCTTTATTACCCAGTGAGCCACCCGCCACCAGGGCCACTGGAAAAGCGGGGTTTAGCGCCAGAAGATGGCGCTTCAATGAACGCGCCATCTTCTGAGGCAGCTGTGGGCTGCAATTTGCAGCGGGGGGTGCCCAGAAAGCTTGGGCCTCCATGCGCTGCGAATTCCAGCCTCCAGCTGCTTAGCTGTACCTGGCTGGACATAGAAATTGCGCGGAGCCCCACGCATTTTTTTTTTTATTATTTCATGAAATTCATGAAATAATAAAAAAAAGGGGCTCCCTATATTCTTGTGTCCGGCCAGGTACACATAAGCACCTGAGGGTTGGGGGCAGCCGTCGCTGCCTGCTGGATCCAGCTGGTTACAGAAATACGGCGAAGCCCACGTCATTTTTTTTATGAAAAATCAATAAAACAATCCTAAAAAAAGGGACTGCATCTTTATTAACCCCTCGACCATGGTCCAGGGGTTAATAAAGATGCAGTACCTTTTATTTATATTGTTTTATGCCACTAGCTTTAAAAGAATAACATGGGGAATTGCAGGTTTTTCCTCTGCTGCCAGACCCCTTATAGGGTCCAACAGCAGAGGAATCGCTGCAATACTCGTTCCCCATTCATTTACATTGGAATCGCTAGACTCGCAACGAGTAGCGAGTCCTGGACTCAGACTCATCAGAGTCTAGCGATTCCCAGTCCTGGATGTGGGTGCCCAGGCTATTCTCACTCCCCCCTGTACCCTGTGGGGTTCTCTCCGTTCTCGCCTGCACATTGGCTTCAGCTCGTTCTTTCACTAACTTCTAACTATTAACTACCCACTCTCTGGTCTTCCCTTGTCCCCTCTTGTGACTGGGCCCTCCCCCTGGGTTTGTCCATGCTACTCTGGGTCCTAGGGTGTGTGGGTGTGTTTGGTGGGGCCAGGGTTTACTATCCCTTTTTCATTTTGGACTGAGATGCCACACCCTGTTATTGAGTGAAGTAACCCTGTGTGGCGACCAGACCGGTGGGGCGCCACACTAGCAAGTTACAAGACCCAGGCATCCCCACCATTAGGGGTAATTTCGTGGACAGGGACTAGCCTAGGGTTTTTTTAGCTGAAGGGACAGCTCAGTTGTACTTTATCCCTGCTCTGCACTGTCATATCTTGATTGTCTGCCTCTGTATGCTTGTCCTGTTGTGGTTGTGGCGCCCATGGTTCCTAAGGAGGTATGAGAAACTTTTGATGGCCCATCAGGTATAGAAGCCCGAGCAGTCTTCATCTAGTCCTGCGATCAGGGACACCCTGATCTGTTGTCTTTAGGGACTGAGCAGTTGGAGTACTAGTCTGTACAGGAACCAGGTGGGTGGAGGTGCAGCTAAAAAAAGACTGTGAAATCTTATCCTATGTGTACGTGACACCCTCCTACCTAACAACCAGTAATGTGAAAATCTGTATAAACAGAGAAACATTTTACCTATGAAATGAAGATTTTGAGAATGAAAGATCAATCCAGGAGAAAATAGCAGATTTCTCTTATAAGACATTAAAAAGTACTCTTATAAGGTACTCTTTAAAGATGATCTGTCACTGTCCATAATTTTATGTAATTTTTCATACTTTCTATCAATTCCGCTGTTATCCTGAATCCAGCAATGTTTTTCTTTTGTTTTTGCGCTCCTCCATTCCTGAGATATGGCCTCCACTTCCCTTTACATCAATATAGTCATTTTTAGACAAGTGGGTGTGTCTTCTTGATTACACCCAGTTGGTTAAGAAGTAAGATTTACACACAAGGAAGAACGGTTCATATCTCAGCAATGGAGAGCCGCAGAAACAAAAGAAAAACATCGCCAGATTCAGGAGAACAGCGGCTTTACTTCAGGTGAAAAAAGATACAGGTCCTAAATAAAGGCGTTTTCATTGCTAAACAACTTATTCATCTCTGTTATAGTGCTGGAGGGCTAGCCAATACGCTGTATAATGGCTGGCACTCCCTATATGTTATTGAACGGAATCTGAATATTGATGATTATTATAGTCGGAGCTGACAATAATAAATATCCAGTTCCTATACTATGCTAACACTTTCTATTCCTTAGTTGATTAACTATATATAAATATATATATATATATATATATATACTGGCGACTTAGGGTGCCTTCACACTGCAGTCTGGTCCGGTCCGGGGCTGTCAGGGGTGACAGCCCCGGGCCGGATGTTGGCCCCATAGTATCCTATGGGGCCGGATGGAGCCAGACGGCAGCTATCTGCCATCCGGCTTCCAGCTCTCCGGAAGAATCCGGGAGAAGTTGGATTTTTCTCCCGGACACAAAAACGTTGCTTGCAACATTTTTGTGTCCGGGGAGAACAATCTTCCCAAAATTGGCGTCTCCCAGATTCCACCGAATTCTCCCGCATCCTCCCGGGGCAATCCGGCGCTCCCTTAACATGGGAGCCTATAGGGCTGGATTGCCCCGATCCGGGAGGATTCGGGAGGATCCAGGAACCGGACACCTGCAGCTGCACGTCGCTGTTATTTTAGGACCGCGGCTAGCTCCCCGCTCCCCGCGATCCTGAATCATCACCAGCGGCAGCTACGTCAGGCTGCACACCCAACCGGAGGGCATATTAGTCCTCCGGTTCTGTGTGCTGATCCAGTCTGGGGCTGTGAGGTTCATCCCTGACAGCCCCGGACCGGACCTGACCGCAGTGTGAAGGCACCCTTAATGAGACAAGACTGTTCTAATAAAGGAATAGTGATTAAACAACTCAAAAACTCTACAATACTATAAATATATTCAAGCTAGCACAAAAAACACAGTACTAGTACAAAATACAATAGCTAACATGCATCCACACTATTAATTACAACCACTCACCTGACACTAAGCTATCCCTGAACAATAAGGGGTTAACAGGCATCAAAGCAAAAGGGTTAATACAGGGGTTAACATACAGTATAGCAATGCAGGAGTAATCAGGCTTTACTTTAGGTGAAGAAAACACACTGCTCCTAATTAAAGGAGTTTTCATTGCTAAACAACTTATTCATCTCTATAACAATAAGATTGTTTGGAACTTTTAATTAGTTGTCTCATAAAAGAAAACTTTCCTGATTCAGTGAGGGAAGTGTGGCCAGGGTTCCCCCATAAGGAGGTCTATAAGGCGTACGTTTTTGGAAAAGACCTTCTAAAGGGAATGTGTAATTAGGAAACAATCTATTATTTAATGCAAGTTGTATTTAAGTGTATTTTTTTGCCATTGTTTTTTTTCCTGTAGCACAAACTGTATAACAAAAATATAGTAATCTTACAATACGATACGATACACTTTTTGATCCTGAGGAAAATTGTAGTATTTTGCAGTTCTCCCATTGGCCACTGGGGCTTTTTTGGGCTCTAACTTCCTGTTCTTTCAGGAAATGCACATGTACATTAGCAGCAATAGATTGACTCAATTTTTTTGTGGGTGAAGCATTTAAGGTCATAATGAAGGGAGGGGAGTAAGATCAGCTGTACATTACTATGCTAATGGTGGATATCGTGTTATCAGCTGTGTATACAGAATCTGTCATTGTAATCCTCTGATGATATAGAGGTGCTGAAAACTGTCAGGAAGGACAAGTCTAAAAAAGCCAATTAGCCAGGATTCAAATTGCTCTAATTTATTATTATTATTATTATTATTATTTGCTCTAATTATTATTATTATTATTATTATTATTATATTATTTGCTCTAATTTAATTATTATTATTATTATTATTATTATTATTATTATTTTAAATTTAAGTTAATGTCTGAAAAACAAAAATAGAAATTGAAATGATCTGTTTTAGTAAGAACCTCCTATGAAATAATAATTTAGTAGCTTCTTTTCTTAAAGCTTAGGAGATCTTATTAGAAGAAGTATACATATCAGCTGTCACAAATTTGCCAGTCTGGCAGTCCTATAGACCAGGGGTCCCCAACCTTTTTTGCATCGGGACCAGCTTCATGCAAGACCATTTTTCCAGGGCCCGGCGGGGCGGGCTTTAACTTATGGGGCGGGGCTATGAAGAAGGGGTGGGGTTTAGTACCCTGTTTCCCCGAAAGATGCATTACATCTTATTTTCAGGGGATGTCTTATTTTTCTATCCCCCAATATGGTATCCCCATCATCCCCTTGCAGCCCACAATATCCCCATCATCCCCTTGCAGCCTGCAATATCTCTATCAACCCAATGCAGCCCGCAATATCCCCTAACAGCCCTCCATGTAATATAATGCAGCCTCACAGCCCTCCATATTGTATAATGCAGCATCACAGCCCTCCACATAGTATAATGCAGCTCACAGCCCTCCATATAGTATAATGAGCATCACAGCCCTCCACATAGTATATGCAGCCTCACAGCCCTCCATATAGTATAATGCAGCCTCACAGCCCTCCATATGTATATGGAGCATCACAGCCCTCCACATAGTATAATGCAGCCTCACAGCCCTTCATATAGTATAATTGCAGCATCACAGCCCTCCACATAGTATAATGCAGCCTCCCAGGTATAACCCCCCCACACACACTCACACAGTCATTGCCCACACACACATTGACCCCTGAATACCCCCCACACTTAGCCATTGCCCCTTGTATAAACCCCCCCCACACACAGTCATTGCCCACACACACATACAGTCATTGCCCACACACACATTGACCCTGAATATGCCCCTCACTCAGTCATTGCCCACACACAGAGAGAGCGGCTCTTCAGCTGAAGCTCACCTCTGGTGCAGGCAGTACAAGCAGCTGACTCTGAGGCAGAGACGTGGCCGGAGTTTTTTCATATCTCGCGCTATTTTCAAGCGCGTAACGTGATGCGCTTGGAAATAGCGCGAGATATGAAATTCCAGGCAGGTCTCTGCCTCAGCTGCTTAGTTATACGAGCGAAGCAGTCGGCCAATCAGGGCATGGCTGCTGCACTGATTGGCCGACAGCTCCCCTCGTATAACTAAGCAGCTGAGGCAGAGACCTCAGCAGTGTAATGCAGCAGGTGACGGGCGCGGTGGGCGGGGGACATAACGGGGGTGGGGAAGCCGACAGGACCCCGCGGACCGGCACAAAGACCCCCACGGCCTGGTCCTGGGCCGGGACCGGTGGTTGGGGACCTCTGCTATAGACAATAAATGGAGCAGAGGACTAGCGTTCACACTACAGCTCCGGTTAAGCTTGATTCCCAGATTTTACAGCCCTGATCTCAAGATCATGGTGGTCTGAGAGGTTGGACGCCCAGCACCAGTTATAGCCTAACTGACGGATGTGTCACTTACTAGGCGGTGTGCTGTTTCAATACAATAAATGTTTTATCACTACAGGACTAGATGTTCCCTGCAACCTTTTCTACTGCTCTGTGTAACCTCACCCCCACCACTGATTAGCAGCTCTCTGTCAATATTCAGTGTACACAGGAAGCTGCCAATTAGTGGTGTGGGCAGGGTTATACACAATCAGTGGTGTGGGTGGGGTTATACACAATCAGTGGTGTGGGCGGGGTTATACACAATCAGTGGTGTGGGGGGGTTATACACAATCAGTGTGTGTGGGCGGGTTATACACAATCAGTGGTGTGGGGGGTTATACACAATCAGTGGTGTGTGGGGGTTATACACAATCAGTGGTGTGGGCAGGGTTATACACAATCAGTGGTGTGGGTGGGTTATACACAATCAGTGGTGTGGGCGGGGTTATACACAATCAGTGTTGTGGCGGGGTTATACACAATCAGTGGTGTGGGGGGTTATACACAATCAGTGGTGTGGTGTGGTTATACACAATCAGTGGTGTGGGTGGGGTTATACACAATCAGTGGTGTGGGTGGGTTATACACAATCAGTGGTGTGGGGGGGTTATACACAATCAGTGGTGTGGGTGGGTTATAAAATCAGTGGTGTGGGTGGGGTTATACACAATCAGTGGTGTGGGGGTTATACACAATCAGTGGTGTAGACGGGGTTATACACAATCAGTGGTGTAGCGGGGTTATACACAATCAGTGGTGTGGAGGGGTTATACACAATCAGTGGTGTAGACGGGGTTATACACAATCAGTGGTGTGGGGTGTTATACACAATCAGTGGTGTGGGTGGGGTTATACACAATCAGTGGTGTGGGCAGTGTTATATACAATCAGTGGTGTGGGGGGTTATACACAATCAGTGGTGTAGCGGGGTTATACACAATCAGTGGTGTGGCGGGTTATACACAATCAGTGGTGTAGACGGTGGTTATACACAATCTGTGGTGTGGGCGAGTGTTATACATCAATCAGTGGTGTGGACGGGTTATACACAATCAGTGGTGTGGGCGAGGTTTACACAATCAGTGGTGTGGGTGGGGTTATACACAATCAGTGGTGTGGGTGGGGTTATACACAATCAGTGGTGTGGCGGGTTATACACAATCAGTGGTGTGGGGTTGTTATACACAATCAGTGGTGTGGGTGGGGTTATACACAATCAGTGGTGTGGCGGGGTTATATACAATCATGGTGTGGTGGGGTTATACACAATCAGTGGTGTAGACGGGGTTATACACAATCAGTGTTGTGGGCGAGGTTATACACAATCAGTGGTGTAGACGGGGTTATACACAATCTGTGGTGTGGGCGAGGTTATACACAATCAGTGGTGTAGACGGGGTTATACACAATCAGTGGTGTGGGCGAGGTTGTACACAATCAGTGGTGTGGGTGGGTTATACACAGCTCAACATTCCAAGCTCTGCTAGATTTGCACCAGGGAAAAACAGGATTTTTTTCAAAATGACGGCATGCAGACCAGCAAGTGACATTGTTTGTATCCTAGTGTCAGTCTTTATATGATGCTGCACTTAGATTCTCAAAATCTCATTCTCTTTAAAGGGAACCTGTCACCCTCCTTAGGCGTTCTAAACTGTGCCCACCATCTGTAACATGCTGTAATAGGGGCGCCACACTAGTGGCTCTCTTTCTCTAGAAAAAGAGAAATAGTGGCCATAAAAATAGAGAAATAGTGACTCTAGAAAAACAGAAATAGTGCCATATAAATAGAGTGACTATTTCTCTATGTCTATGGCCCACTATTTCTCTTTTTCTAGGGGCTCTCTAAAATAAGTGCATTAAGGAGCGTGGCTTTCCTGGTGACACAATAATTCTCCCTCTTTCCTATTTTTAAAGTTGGGAGATTTTGTGTTGGATGCCAGTATTATGGTGCCAGGCATTCTGTCTCGGCCAAGCTTTAAGATACAGGGTTAGGGCTCTAAATGACTGTTTGCCCTGGGTGACAACTCTGGCATGGTAGGAACAATATAGGATACCAGAAGCTCTTACCCTCTCACCTAGAGAATCCTGCCACAAATACTACATTGATTAGACTAAAGAGCGAGGTTGGATAAGGGTTAAAGCATGGGTGGATACTTAACTTAACCACTCCCTCATTTAATGTATCTTTTTAATTAAACCCATAAAACATCTTGATGGATATCGGATGCATTTGCCAATGCTCAAACCAAGCCAGACCAATATGGATAATGTCCGTCTGGTTATTTATGTCAATAATGTTTTATTCATTGCACTCAGTAGTAATGTTTCTTGTCTAGGACACATTTACCATCAAATGTACTATTACTCCAATCTGAAATGAAATAAAGATTGAAATATCTTTACTTTTTTTCTTGGGGTTTTGCTTAAATAACCATTTTATTAAGTCTTTATTTTATATGGAAAAATCAATTTGCTTTAAAAGGCAATTCTCTAAGGAGCTCTGTTAAAAATGGCAATTATTCTTTTGCTGAAGGCCGAAGAGCTTTGAGAATGATGCGAAAAGTTGGCACCGGACATTGTAACCTATCAGTTTCTAATTATTTTAAGTACTAGAATATATTCGGTTTTAGCCTTTTGGGTGACAATTTGGCAGCCATTTTGAATTTTTGCATTATATGCTGTATATACTGTACATTGCTGAGGACACGTGCCCGTAACAGCGGAGAGTTGATGGATGACGGAATTGGCTCTTATACCTAATTAATCCTGTTGCAAAATTCATTAAAGGGTTTGATACTGACTTATCCAATAGCTTCCGTCCTACCTTTAATAGGTGGCACCAGTGAACTTTTTTACAATATCCTTTCTCATACGGAGATAATGAAGTCATCTGTGGGTCATTTTGATTGATAATGTAACAAGATATTTTCAAATTACTTTATTTAAAACTGTTGTAGTCTTTACTCCAAATAATTCCAGAGTGCCGGCTAGTAAATGTCTCCTCTCTGGCTATTTTCAGCCTGTTGTCAAATTGAATCCATCTATAGCAGCAGAGATACCGATATAGATTACACGAAGTGGGGGCAGGTCTTTGTCTCTCTACAGGAAATGGGGGCAGGTCTTTGTCTCTCTACAGGAAGTGGGGGCAGGTCTTTGTCTCTCTACAGGAAGTGGGGGCAGGTCTTTGTCTCTCTACAGGAAGTGGAGGCGTGTCTTTATCTTTCTACAGGAAGTAGGAGAAAGTCTTTGTCTCTCTACAGGAAATAGGGGTCAGATTTTGTCTCTCTACAAAAAGTGGGGTGGGTCTTTGTCTCTACAGGAAGTGTGGGCAGTCTTTGTGTCTCTACAAGAACTGGGGGCAGGTCTTTGTCTCACTACAGGAAGTGGGGGCAAGTCTTTGTCTGTACAGGAAGTAGGGGAAAGTCTTTGCCTCTCTACAGGAAATAGGGGTCAGACTTTGTCTCTACAAGAAGTGGGGTGGGTCTTTGTCTCTCTACAGGAAGTGTGGACAGTCTTTGTCTTTCTACAGGAAGCAGGGTAGGTATTTGTCTCTCTACAGGAAGTGGGGTAGGTCTTTGTCTCTCTACAGGAAGCAGTTTAGGTCATTGTCTTTCTACAGGAAGTGGAGTCAAGTCTGTCTTTCTACAACAAGTAGGGGAAAGTCTTTGTTTCTACAGAAAGATGGAATGGGTCTTTGTCTCTCTAGTAGAAGCAGGGGTTGGATTTTGTCTCTCTACATGAAGTGGGGCATGCCTTTGTCTCTACAGAAAGTGGGAGTAAGTTTTTCTCTCTACAGGAAGTAGTGGTGAGTCTTTGTCACTCTACAGGAAGTGGGGGTGGGTTTTTATCTCTTTAGAGCAAGTGGGGGCAGGTCTTTCTCTGTGAAAGAAGTGGGCATGGGTCTTTCTTTCTACAAGAATTGAGAGTGGATATTTATCTCCAGGAAGTGGGGGTGGGTCTCTCTCTCTACAGGAAGTGGAAGTGGGTTTTTATTTTTACAGGAAGTGGTCACAGGTCTTTGTCTCTAGAGGAAGTGGGTGCGGAACTCTGTCTGTACAGGAAGAGGTGGTGGATAGTTGTCTCTTTAGAATAAGTGGGGCAAGTTTTCCTCTTTGTAGGAAGAGGGCATTGGATTTTCTATCTAAAATTAGAGGGATGTTGATCTTTGTCTTTAGGAAGTGGGTTGGGTCTTTCTCTCTAAAGAAATAGTCACAGGTCTTTGTCTATCTAAGGCCCCTTTCACATCAGCATTTCTGATAAATTGCGGCAAATCCAGCATAGTTACGACATCGGTCACATCTGCCGCGTAATGGTCTCACTTGCAGCACCTTTGCGGCAAGCCCCATTCATTCTCTGTGGGGCTTGCGGTCAGGTGTGGCAAGTGCGGTTTGCCGGATCTGGCAGATCCGGAATGGAAAAAAAAAACACTGCTAGCTGCTTTTTTTTGATCTGACACAACTGCGGGATTTGCTGGATCGAGGCAAAAACCGCATTTGCCGCACCTGTCGCAAGTCCCATAGAGAATGAATGGGATCTTGCCACATTCTTGCCGCAAGTCATCCGTTACGTGGCAAATGCAGTAAATCTGCCGCATATCAGTAAAAACGCTCATGTGAAAGGGGCCTAAGGAAGTAGGTGCAGGTGTTTGTCTCCCTACAGGAAGTGGGGGTGGGTCATTCTCTCTATAGGTAGTGGAGGTAGGTCTTTGTCTCCCTATATGAAGTGAGGTTGAGTCTTTGTCAAACTGTTAAGCTACGTACAGCCATAACAGAGAAATGGCTTTTAGTTGAGAACTGAAAAAAAACATTGGATTATGGTAGAAGTATGTGATGTAAAATGAGGAAAAGAAAGTTTCTGCACCTATTGTGCTGGCAGAATGCTGATGAAGGAGAATTGTCCACTCAGAATTAGTGTATGGCCAGTTACAGAGCATGAGAGTTTGGACTAGTTCCTATCTCTACTTCTTTTGTGAAGTGCAAATTTGCATATTTGCATATATCTGAGAGGAGGGAAGTGGCTTACAATCTCCTCACCTACTTCGCTGTCTCCCTAAGGTTGATAGCAAGCTCCCAGGACTAGTTCCTGGACATTTTAGGCTGGCGTGGGCAACAAAAAGGCAGAGATACGCAAGAGCATGCTATGCATGCTTTTGGGTGAATTGACACTTTAAAATATTGAGAGAGATGTACTTTATGAATTTTATTTGCTTAAGGAATTTTTTCTTTTCCTTTGTAGGAGATGCTGAAAGATGAAGTTCGCACTTTGACTTACAGAAACTCCATGTATCACAATAAACATGTGTTTAAGGATAAAATCGTCTTGGATGTTGGTAGCGGAACAGGAATTCTCTCCATGTTCGCAGCAAAGGCCGGAGCAAAGAAAGTGTACGGGGTGAGTCAATATTTCCATGCAATTGTCTAAACCTGAATAACCCAAACTTGTTAGCTTGATAGCTGAATTCAGATGTCACCCATGGTTAATGGTGCTGGATGATGACTATTGAGGACCTGTCACCAGGTTTAAAGTGGACAGTTTTTGCTCTTGTTCTGTTTCTTCTGCTTTATTTAATATGCTGGATTTGTTTGTTTTAAATCTGCCATCCACTTCTAGAGATATGGTTCTTTTTATTTAGTAGTTATTTTTACAGGGGTGTGGCTCACAGGATCCTCGGGGGTGTGTCTTTGTGCTGCCATGCATTATTACCCTAAAAGCCACGCCTCCTTAATAAAAACCATAAAAGTTAGCATTGAATAAAAATCCCTACATCTCTGAAATTACATGGCAGATTTAAGTAAATCAAATAACACAATACTCAGGGGAGTCGCAGGAATAAAATAAGAGAATATTATGGCCCCCTTTGACAGGTCTTTTGTTCATAGACTGTATTTGGACTAGCCCTATTTGCTCAAAATCTACTACTTATGGACAAAAGAAGCGCTGTTTCTTGAAAACTATATTTTCTCCTATATAGCATATTTGCATATTTTTCCTTAATCACTTCATTTTTTGTTATTTATCTCATACTACAAATAGAAGATTTTTCCATATTCATTGGATAGGATAAATTACTTATTACTGGAGTCGTAAAGTACAATGACAAGTGATTCCGAACACTAAGTCGCAACCCAAGAACAGAGCCCTGAATGTAGTAAAGTGCATACGCTTGGCACTGCCCCATTCATTTTGAGTGCTGAGAAAGAGCACAGGGCCACCAGGACTGCAAGCATAGGAACTTAGACTGTACAGACGTTGGTCAGGTGTGGTTGTCCTGAATAGGCCTCGAGTTCCTGGGTGAATTGCTACAGACAATCATTGTATATGCTCTTGTAGTAATTCACACATAAACTCGAGCCTAATGTCACACACCAAGGACACAAAAGGACAACATCTGAAAGGAGTTTGTATGTTCTCCCCGTGTTTGCGGGGTTTCCTCCGGGCACGCCGGTTCCTCCTACATTGCAAAGACTACGATAGGATATTTAGATTGTGAGCTCCAAGAGAGACAGCATTACTCATGTAATGTAAAGTGCGATGGAATTAATAGCACTATATAAATGAATAAATACATACTATACTCTACTATATCTCAGGACAATCACACTGACCCAACCGCTCCTGTACAGTCTAAGGTTCCTAGCCTTCCAGTCCCTGGTGACCCTGCCATCCTGGAATAACGCTAACCAGAGGACTAGGAGAAGACAGCTTGGACCGAGTGTTCCTTGTACCACCTTACAAATGGGGAAGAACACTAAAACGCAAAATCAGGAAGGCATGAAAGATAAAAAGGATCCCTAAGTGAGAACATATGAAACCATGATAAAACATGAAAAAGTGAGAGTTCTACTGCTGGAAAGAAATGCCTCCTACCTCCTAGTTAAAGAAAGCAGAAAGGAGTAAGACAGATAGAAGAAATAGCAGAGATAAATAACTTAGAAAAACCTCAGTCTGATTGTCAGAAATCCCACAGCAATATGGCTGTATCTACAAGAATAATCCACAAAGAATATAACCAGCAGAAAGATCACCAGGGGAAGGTAAAAATAGCTGCACCCAAAAGGTGATAGGGCAGAATAAATTAAAGGGTTTGTCTAAATTTAATAAACATGGCAGATTTCTTTCCCAACAACATATCCCCTTTAACAATAAAAACACCTGTTGTCTATAGAGGAATGAAAACAAGGACAACAGAACCCACTGTGGCTTTGAGGAGAAAGACACAATTTACACAACACAGGCTCACTGTTTTCGAATCCCAAGGAAAGACATATTGAGGTGGAGGTGACGTATGCGCACCCTGTTCCAATTACAATGAGTAACAAAGCTTGGGGTCCCATCGATCGCCCCCTCTTTATGGGTAAAATATTTCTTATCCATCAGATCACAAGAGATCAGAAAACATGAACCCCAGGCTATGTAGCCCTGTCTTGAATGGAGGGTGGTGCGCATAATCAACCTCAGCTCAATTCGTTGTCTGTGGGCTGCTGGAAATAGTGGAGCGCTCTGTTTGTTTTTTCAAATAGTCCTATTGACAATGAATGGAGTGGAGATTAAATACACACCACTGCTTAATTCAGGACAAAACTGGGGGTCACTAGGAGTCCTACTGATGTCCCCTCCACAATAAACAATTTATTCCCTATTCCATTAGAATAACTTTTTGTTTTAATAACCCATAACAGCTGAAAAATACATAACGCTGGAGTTTAGCTATATCCTTCTTCATTCTCACTGTCCTGTGTGTAGATGTAAGATGACCAGCTGCAGCAGGAGCCTCCCCCCTCTTCTCTGTCCATAGAAGGACAGCCTCTTTGGCTCATAGGGAAGACATTTATTGACCAGAAGATGAAGATAGAACCGATCGGATGGAAACTATCCTGCCTGGTTTAGGATCTTGCAAAAAATGAAGCGGGGAACAAACGGCAAACAGAAATGGCAGCTATATTGTGGGTTTAATTTACCCATTCATTCCTAAATTTATTTATTCTTTAAGCCCAACCCTCTGCCCTTTGTTTTCTTGTATAGAGGTGCATCTCAATGAATTAGAATAACATCAAAAAGTGAAATTATTTCAGTAATTCAATACATAAAGTGAAATGCATATATTATATAGAGTCATTACAAACAGAGTGATGTATTTCAAGTGTTTATTTATGTTAATGTTGATGATTATGACTTACAGCCAATGAAAACCCAAAGGTCATTATCTCAGAAAATTAAAATAGGGAGAAAGAAGGGTTAAAAACCGAGCTGCCAGAAATCAAAGGGTGAATATAATATTGATTTATTAGTCAACATGTTTTAGGGTTACCAGGATATTGTTTTGTCTTGAGGAAGAGTGCCTGGGAACCCTGAAACGCGTTGACTAATAAATCAACCTTTAAGTGTCATGTGGAATACAGCAGTGCAGTTTTTAACCCTTCATCCTCCCTACTCTATATGCACCATGCTGGGGACTGCAGCAGCCGTTATCTGCTTTTATAGTGGTTGTGACTCTCACAACCACGCAAGGTGAAGCCTCTGATACCTATTTAGGTCATATTTTATCTCTCAGACCCTTCATATTCCTTACTTTAATTTTCTGAGATAATGACCTTTGGGTTTTCATTGGCTGTAAGCCATAATCATCAACATTAACAGAAATAAACACTTGAAATAGATTCCTCTGTGTGTAATGACTCTATATAATATATGCGTTTCACTTTATGTATTGAATTATTGAAATAAATGAACTTTTTGATGATATTCTGATTCATTGATGCACCTGTATATACAGCAATATCTGATTTCCTGAAACCATTTTTCCTGCAGCCTTTGGAAACTCAGCACAGAAATAAAAGCTGCAGATGCATTGTTCCAATTATCCGGCGAATTACTGCACCGGTGGGAATTACATCCATTCCAGCCCGGAGTTATCCTGTGCTCTCACTGCGTCGTTCCACTGTTATTATAAGGAAGATTCGCCTCCAGTTTGATTGCTCGCTACTCTTTAATCGCGCAGGTTGTTCCTGCCCACACTGACAGCACAGGAACTAATGGCCTTACTAAAGCAATACAATTGGTGATATTATTCTCCAAGGTGCTACTCTACGTTTCGCTGCTTATAGCTCACAACATGCTTAATTTTCTTCTAGATTATGAAAGCTTTCCTTATTTCCTTATTATAACCAAGGTAAGAAAATTAAAAAGGCAATTAGCTCTTTGTAGCATTCACTTAAAGGGAAACTGACAGGAGGATTACACCAGCGTTATCGCTGTATAGGTCCAAGTACAACGATAAAAATGATACCTGTCTTGTGGTCATCCGATGTGCCAGCGCTGAGAAATTGAGATACTAATCCACATGCAAATTAATCTGGAAGTGCACTGGGGTGTAGATGAACTCTTAAGTGCATTGGCACGCCCATAATCGAGTTCCAGGATAATTTGCATGTGCCTTCAATGCTCGATGTCCCAGCTTTAACGATGATTTGTCACAGATGTATCAGGAGCTACGGACGAGGCTGTTGGGGCCACTTGCAGAAGGTCACCTCGTCTGGCCAAACAGCCAAAATCCTGAATTGTGGTTCTGTCCCTTTAAGTGGTATTTCTCTGTTTGATGATAGCTGGAGGTCACTAGGATACAGCTAATCTCCTACCTGCCTACCTTTCAGCAGTCTCTATTTATATCCATTGGCTCCCATGATACATTGCTGGTGATAGCATGTTTGGAGTTGGTGGTGGTTCCTGGCTCAGCAATGTGGAGTGATCGCTGTCGTGCCTTAGAAATACGTGCATTTAGTTTGCTTGAGAAAATATATTGTTTGCTTGTTCAGCAATGATTTATCCCATAGCGCCATCTGTTGACAATGTTCCCACATTACATTATGTTTACTGCATAGTCTAATTTTGGTCCCTCCATGCCTATGTAATCCCATGAGGCCGTGCTCCTGGCTCTGCCCCTTCTGCAGCAGCCATTACAGCCTCATACAAGCTGACATCCTGACATGCTGACCCTTCTCTCCCTGGATTTTAGCTTATCTGCATGTTTCCCTCAACATAGCACAGTCGGTGAGTTTAATATGCTACTGCCCACCTAAATGTACAATGTAGCTACTGTTGTTTATCATCTTATCGTTCTTCTGCCATTGTACATATTGTGTATTCGCCGTATCGTGCAATCACATTGTGTGACCTGTAACAATGTAATGTTTTGCACTTCGTATATGCTTATGTTGTACTGAGAATTTCTATTTGATTTTTTCTAGTTTTACACTTAACCTATTAATAAAAGTTGAAAAGGACCCCCAGCGTCCATGTCAATGCATTGATGGGAAAGAGTTAACCTGTCTGTCAACTCGTTCTTCAGGAGTACAGCGCGAGGGTGCCAGAACAATCGCAAGGGTCTGGGTACTCAGCAGTGTTTTGGGAAGTCATGGTGGCAGTCGCCCAGCTCTGCTGCCCTGCCCTTTTAATTAAGGAGAATATTTACAGGGGATTCTGGTAGTGAATCATGACGCCACCTGTGGTTTCTGGTCAGGGATAGCTAGCTCTGCAGTATAGGCCCCCAGGGGATAGATGGACCGGCAGCTAGTATAGAACACTCCCCACAAAGGGCGGGCCCCTGGGATTTTGTAGACAGACTGTATAGAGAATGGTGGTGGTAGTTATGGTCCTGGGTGCAGCAAGGAGGGAAATAAGCAGAAGGACACAAAGGGTGCAGTACTTTTACCTTTACTCACAGTTCGTGGTGGTACACACCCAGGCGGGATACTCTGTTCTCTCGGTCATCAATCTAATCAACTCCTCCCATGCAGTCTGGGGCCACTCCACCATGACATCAAGCAGGTGGCTGCGAGCCCTGTCTAGCAACGGCCAGCACATCCTCTTGTCTCTACGCCAAGCCACTGTACCTGGGATTGTCGACGGTAGGTGGCCTCTGCACATAAAGTTCAGTGACCTCCAGTTTCCTGGCTCAAACTTGCAGTGTTGTTGCCAGATTGAGGCCGGTCCCCACTTGCAACCAGTTCCTCCAGCAACGGCCTTTAGGGCGGTTGTGAATTTGGGGTTCTCGCTACCTGGGACTCCATGGCAACCTACCCACTGGTGACACTCCGGCCCAGTCCCTGTTTTACCCCTGGAACTCCATCTCTCTCTCTCCTCTTACTAGAACTCTTACTAACTCACTCCTCCTCCTCCTCCTGTGTCTACTCTGTTTTCCACACTAACTTTCTCCTCCCACCCCCTTTTAACCTGGCTCTTCCTCCAGCCAGTGATGGGGTCTGCTCAGATAGAGTTTCTTCCACCCTTCATCCCCTGGCCTGAAGTTGGGTTGGGTGTTGGGTGCACGATGTGAGTGTGTCTTGGTATTGTGTCCCCATCTTACCTGGGAGTGGGATACCACACCTATGGATTAGGTGCAGCTGCTGCACCCCAGGGCTGTGGGGTACTCAAAACCAGGCTATCAAACAGTTCTGGGGAGTCACAGGGGTCAAGACCTATCTCCGTGACCCTGGGTTCAGTTGTTAAGGGATTTCTTGGCTTGATAGGGAAGGAGGTGATGAAAGGGAAGGTTAGTTGTGACGCCACCCTTGGTTTGTGGCTATTAGTGACCACCGCTGCTGCAGAACCTCTGGGGGTGATGTATGGGCAGCTGGGATGGAGTGGTTCCCCATGGATGGAGCAGATCCCCAGGGCAGTGGATGTGGTAAGGGTGTAGGGTGCAGGATGGCGGGCGCAAAGCAACAGACAGACTCACGGTTTGTTGGTTCCTTAGTCCTTTTACTGGTGCAAACGGGAATACCGACAGATGATGCTATGCTGAGTCCATGCACCTGAGAGCAACTCGGGGTTTTCCACACCCAACAGGTTCTGAGGCATCCTTGCTGCGCTTTGTAAGCGGGACCCTGCTGCTGCTTAAGCTGAGCTGCTGGCCCTTTCTCTCTCTTGCTTGGTGCCGGAATGACAGGCAACTCGAGTCCTTCTCTAGCCCACATCTCAGGTGCCTGTTCCTGGGCTCTTTACACTGCTTTGCCTCCGGGCACAGTGTGGCTGGAGAACTTGGAATTCCCCACCTTCCGGTATTGGCTGCCGGGTTAATAGGCCCTGCACAGCCTCGGACTCCTTTGTCCTTTTCTGTGGCACTTCTCCTCTGGGATGAGCATGACACTGCTCAGCTCCCCAGGCTCTCCTCCACTTCCTCAGACCTCTGCCTTGGGTCCCTCACGATACGCTTGGCTATCCTGGGACGAGCTTAGCATTGCTCCTAGTCCACAGGATGTCTTCCTCAGTTCTACTAGGAACTTAACTGACTAACTCCACCCCAGACCAGAATTTATAAGGGAGCTGCCCTGAACCCGGTTTTAGATCTCCCCCTTCAGGCCTGGAGGCAAAAATTTGTTGTGTGCGGTTTCTGCCTAGTGTGGATACCCTCTGTTTCTCTCAAGTGTGACACTACTGCCCGGGGGCGATTATGACTCTGTGGCATTTGGATTCTGGGGTGCCGCACAACAACTCTGTGGCAACCAGACCGCAGGTGCGCCACAAGTGCATGGTGGACTCTCGTTTTAGTTTGCTGCATGGATCTCCTTTCAGCCAAGTGTTTCTTCCTCTCCATTTTGTTTGTTTCCTTGTGTTTTTCCTTTAACTGTTAGCTGGGTGGACCAGTGTTCACCCTGTCTGATCCCTAAGTAGTCTTGGTTGTCTTAGTTGAGGGACAGACAGGGAAAAGGTATCATGCTCGGCTACAGTTGTGGAGACTGTATAGGGTTGTCAGGGTAGCCAGGTGTCAGCGCTAGTATTCCTATGGGTCACCATTCCGTCTTTTGCCCTTAGCATCAGTGAATCTCTACGCCCAGTGTGACTTGATTGGAAATGAGTGCTTGGTACTCGTAAAACGCAGTTGATGATCAGATGGGCTCAACTCAAGTACCGAATATAACAGAAGACTATGGAGAACTTGAGCATTATTTGGAAAATCTTCTGCAAAAGTGCTTAAGTTACCCATTGACTTCCATTACACTCAATAAATGAGTAGCGCCCATCTGAGCATCAAAATTCTCGTTACACGTACCGAGCACCTGAGCATGGTTGTACTTACTCATGTTTAATTATGATACTCAGCATTCGATGACCTTGAACTTTTGAAATCACAGAAGAGTTAGGTGTAAACGATATTACACATCTGTAACAATACATCTGTCTAATGGGAATCAGTGCAACCAACTCTCCACTGACGGATGGACTGGATAAGGTTATGGTATGTGTGATTTCACAATGCCGACACTTTTGTTCTCTAAAGGATAAGCCGCCAAAGATGTGTGATAGCTGCTCTCCTATAGAGAAGGCAGGAGCAAGGGAGAAAGAGTTGTCGCCAAGGAGTATATCTATAATAGATGCAG
Organism: Allobates femoralis; assembly: GCA_033576535.1. NCBI lineage: Eukaryota > Metazoa > Chordata > Amphibia > Anura > Aromobatidae > Allobates > Allobates femoralis. Next base: position 584,502,583 of record JARQOC010000004.1, on the reverse strand, counting down.
AGGTGGCAATGGCACCTGGGCCCTGGAGCCTAGGGGGCACAAAGATCATTTTGGCCCATATGAAAAGACTAGAAGCAGCACTGACTGAACTATAAGCTAAAAGTGGAATTACACTGTGAAGGAATCACCCAAGGTCAAACAGTCAGATCTCACCAGCAACGCAGCAACAATATGGCGGCCGTTAGGACCCTGTCACTCTCGGGCGTAGTATTGAGATCGTTGGTCGTTGTCCCTGTCAAACACAGTGATGCACACTGCCCAGTGGGACCCCAACGACCAAACAATGGTCCAGAACAATTTGTAACGATCAGCGATCTCAGAGCGGGGGCCTGATTGCTGCTACGTGTCACACATAGCGAGGTTGCTGGAGAGGTCGCTGTTACGTCACAAATCCTGTGACATTGCAGCGATATCGCTAGCGATACCGTTGTGTGTGAAGTACCTCTTAGACACATCACAGAAAACTATCACAGAGACTACAGAAAACACACCTACTAGAGACTTTGAAAAATACCATCCTGTACAGGACTGGATCAATATAAGCACCAAACACCTAGAAGGGGTACAGAGCCGCCCATACAAAAAGAGCATATACACTCAACGCCAGCAAAGCTGAATAAAGCAATTATCACACAAGCATCGAACTGTACTATAAATACATCATCTTCCAAGCAAATAGGAAAAACAAATCTATCATTTACATAAGGTATAAGAAAGAAATACAACTCCAATAACAGCGGGATCACCGGTTATAACAACCCTGCGCGCCATCCCTATATAGGAGGCAATGCATTTAAAGGATCACCTAACACCCAAGGCCGCACTGAACACAACAACCCACCAATGTCGACAGTAACACCCCGACTGCCCAAAATCTGCACTCACCAAGGTCGAAATCAACACCCCGACTGCCCAAAATCTGCACCCACCAATGGCGGCAGCAACACCCCGACTGCCCAAAATCTGCACCCACCAATGGCGGCAGCAACACCCCGACTGCCCAAAATCTGCACCCACCAATGGCGGCAGCAACACTCCGACTGCCCAAAATCTGCACTCACCAAGGTCGAAATCAACACCCCGACTGCCCAAAATCTGCACCCACCAAGGTCGAAATCAACACCCCGACTGCCCAAAATCTGCACCCACCAAGGTCGAAATCAACACCCCGACTGCCCAAAATCTGCACCCACCAATGTCGGCAGTAACACCCCGACTGCCCAAAATCTGCACCCACCAATGTCGGCAGTAACACCCCGACTGCCCAAAATCTGCACCCACCAATGTCGGCAGTAACACCCCGACTGCCCAAGACCTGCTTTTAACAATTTTTTTATCTAATTTTGTGCACAATTTTATCATTGATGTATAATATGATTACAAGTTAATAAACTTCCCAAAAAAAGAGTAATCAAAGTTTTGGGTGTATCCTCCCTTTATGGTCACCGATTTGGTTACTGTTAGCGCTGGGCCTGTTCTATAAATTAGATTATAAGGACATTAACCCCCGACATACACTGAGAAAAGCTATGTCTTCAGATTACCCTTCCCCAATTTTCCAAAAATTCAAATTCAATATATAATCATGACATGCTAGTCATTCCCACCACAGTCACTGGGGGGCAATGTAGCGTTACCTATGTAATAAACATCTCCCAGCAAAGTATTGTGAAATCTTGTTTTTATTCTCAAAGCTGCTGTTCATCTCACATCAATCATCTTGGGAACTGTTGAAGCTAAATGGAAAGATAAGAAAAATATATTGCAATCTGAGAGTCCTCAGTGGTTGATACCTTTTAATGGCTAACTGAAAAGATGGTAAACATAGCAAGCTTTCGAGACGACTCAGGTCTCTTCTTCAGGCTGATAATGACACAAATTCTGAAGACACATACATTTATACATAAGCAATAGAGGAAAAAAAAAAAAAAAAAAAAAAAAAAAGAAGGGGAAAGAAGAGAACAGAAAAAAAAATGCCAAAACAGTGTTATATGCTCTGGTGGATATGACAGGTGACGCAAAGCACTTAACACTCAACTACTCCTGCACTGAAGTCAGCTTTCTGGACACCATCATTAAGCTACAGAACAATGAATTAGAGACATCCTTGTACCGGAAACCAATTGACCGTCCAACATATCTCCGATGGGACAGCTTTCATCCAAAGCACATAAAAAACTCTATTGTGTACAGCCAGGCCATCAGATACAATTGGATATGTTCCAACCCTACAGACAGAGACAGTCACCTTGAGGACCTCAGAAAGACCTTTTTGAACCAGGGCTACCATCCAAGAACAATCGAGAACCAGATTACAAGAGCCACCAGAATATCAAGGAATCATCTCCGACATTACAAAACTAGAGAAGAAAACAGCCGAGTTCCTCTTGTAGTCACCTACAATCCGAGTCTGGAGATGCTAAGAGGAGCCGCACGGAAACTGCAACCACTCCTACAAAAAGATACCCAACTGAAATCAATATTTCCAGATCCCCCACTCTTGTGTTTTAGACAATCTCCGAATCTAAAAACATCATTGTCAGAAGCTCCCTGTCCTCTCCAGCAGCAACAGGAACCTTTCCTGCAACCAGAACAGGTGCAAAACCTCCATCTATAATGACAACGGACAAGATAAAGATTCCTGGGACAGATCAGGACTACAAGATCCCAGGTAACTTCAGCTTCACTACAAGCAATGTGGTGTATTTAATTATATGTACCAAATGCCCAACAGGTGGCATGTACGTAGGGGAGACCGGATTACAATTCAGAACAAGAATGAATTCTCCTCGCCACTCAATAAAAGAAAAGCGTATGGACCTACCTGTAGCAAAGCATTTTTGCAGCTCTGAGCACAACACTGAATCCGATATGAGGCTGCTCATCTTAAAGAGTGACTTCAAATCTCAGAGAGAGAGAAGAATTTGGGAATACAAATTGATAATGACCTCCAACACACTCAAAGCCGGATTAAATATTTCACATGGATTTATGGGATTCTATATAAAATGAACGGACATTTGGGGATAGCAGATTCATGCATTTTTATATATAAATGAAAGTGCATTTGGAGACAGCTTGCTACACACTGGAATCATAGGACATTGAACTCCTGACACTTCTGTGAACTCTCTCACTTAGGCCAGGGTCACATTTGCGGTTGGACCCTGGCCTGCCGGATTCCGGTTTCAACTTAGCAATTTTTCCATCACCGCATAGCGTTTCCGCTATGCGGTGCTGGAAACCGCAGTCCCTAGTTACCCGGTGTTTACCTGCACGACCTGTCACACAGGCAGCGGCTCGGAGGGCGTTTTACAGCGCCGCACAGGAAACCGTGTCTGCAACGGTTTCCTGTGCGGCGCTGTAAAACGCCCTCCGAGCCGCTGCCTGTGTGACAGGTCGTGCAGGTAAACACCGGGTAACTAGGGACTGCGGTTTCCAGCACCGCATAGCGGAAACGCTATGCGGTGATGGAAAAATTGCTAAGTAGAAACCGGAATCCGGCAGGCCAGGGTCCAACCGCAAATGTGACCCTGGCCTTAGTCTGCCCTCCAGAACTTAACTAAGTATTTTCAGGTCTCCATGGGTTACTAACCATCTACCTAATACATTGGTTCCGCTTATCTTAGAAATCTGGTGTCTCTGTCCCTGCTCCTCCACCCCTCCCTACCCGACTCTGCTTTGCGTCACCTGTCATATCCACCAGAGCATATAACACTATTTTGCCATTTTTTTTTCTGTTCTCTTCTTTCCCCTTCTTTTTTTTTTTTTTTCTCTATTGCTTATGTATAAATGTATGTGTCTTCAGAATTTGTGTCATTATCAGCCTGATGAAGAGACCTGAGTCGTCTCGAAAGCTTGCTATGTTTACCATCTTTTCAGTTCGCCATTAAAAGGTATCAACCACTGAGGACTCTCAGATTGCAATATATTTTTCTATCTACTGGCTAACACGGTATAAATATTCCTTACCTTATGGAAAGATAAGGAAAGACGGAGATACAAATGGGTTCTACAATGTCAGACCTTATGTACTGTCACAAAATGTGTGAGGCTGGAATACATGCAATCTCAGTTTGTTGTTTGTTTTTTATGTAGAAAAACCTCTGACCTGTTTTATGTTTTTTATTTTGGCTCAGATTGAATGTTCCAGTGTTTCGGACTATTCTGAAAAAATCATCAAGGCCAACCATCTCGACAACGGTAAGGCATTCCGGAATGTGCTCACACTCCCACACGTAGAAATGTCCCTCTGTGCAGGTTCTGTAGAGAAACCTTGAAATCCATTGCTCATTCACTGTTACGACACTTCTGCTGTATGTTTTTAGCAAATCGGAATTTGCAAGACAGTCAAAAGGCCGATGCTGATGAAATCAATTCCCTGCGGAGTATTTTCGATATAAAAGTGGAAGCAAGATTTTTGCTGATACAAAGCTCAAAATCCCCTGCATAAACATAATGTTATAGTAATAATATTTTGGTCACCGGCAGTCACCACTAGAGGGAGCTTATTGTATACTGATTATACATAGAAGTTAAAGAGGGTTTTCCCATGAACAAAGTTGATTTTAATCAATAGATCTTGGAGGAATAATAATAATTTCCACAATTGGATGTGTTTAAAAAAATGTTCCTGTGCTGAGATAATGTTATATATGTGTCCCTGCTATGTACTGTGTAATGGATGTGTCTGACTGTACAGGGACATGGTCTGATCATACTACATCTCCTGTGGTGAGATAATCTTATATATATATCCCTGCTATATACTGTGTAATGGATGTGTCTGATCGTACAGGGACATGCTCTGATCATACCACATCTACTGTGCTGAGATAATCTTATATGTGTCCCTGCTATGTACTGTGTAATGGATGTGTCTGACCGTACAGGGACATGGTCTGATCATACCACATCTCCTGTGCTGAGATAGGCTAGGGTCACATTTGGTAGTAGAATTGCGTTCACCGCATCCAGATCCGGATGCGGTGAACGCAATTAGCTTCACACACATTTTTCAAGAAAAATGTGTGGGTGAAGCCGTAATCCGGTAACCGAATTGCTCCAGATGTGTAATCCGGAGCAATCCGGTTACCGTACAGTTTGCTCATCCCTGCTGCCGCAGGGATGTGCAAACTGTTATCTGTGTGTTAAAAGATGATATTTTATTAATAAATGTGTCTATAATGTCTCTAGGGGGTGCCCACCCCCCCTAGAGACCCACCACCCACTCAGGTGGGCATATAATGATTTAATCTCTTTATGTACAGTAGCCGGCTCCTGGCAGCTCTGTACATTTTTATGAATGAAGGCGCTGGCTCCTCTGAGAACAGCGCGCATACTATACCTATTGTAGGTATAGTATGAACGCTGTCCGAGGTCCTGAAGGCTTATACAGTAAGATCTATGGGCAGCACAGCCCATAGTGGGACACAATTGTGAAGTGGAACAAAATTTATTGGATATTTTAAACTTTGTTAACAAATAAATAACTGAAAAGTGGGGGTGCAATATTATTCGGCCTCTTTACTACTAAGTGCAGCAAACTCGCTCCAGAAGTTCAGTGAGGATATCTGAATGATCCAATGTTGTTCTAAATGACTGATAATGATAAATAGAATCCACCTGTGTGTAATCAAGTCTCCGTATAAATGCACCTGCTCTGTGATAGTCTCAGGGTTCTGTTTCAAGTGCAGAGAGCATCATGAAGACCAAGGAACACACCAGGCAGGTCCAAGATACCGTTGTGGTGAAGTTTAAAGCCGGATTTGGATACAAAAAGATTTCCTAAGTTTTAAACATCTCAAGGAGCACTGTGCAAGTGATCATATTGAAATGGAAGGAGAATCAGACCACTGCAAATCTACCAAGACCAGGCCATCCCTCTAAACTTTTATCTTGAAAAAGGAGAAGACTGATCAGAGATGCAGCCAAAAGGCCCATGATCCCTCTGGATGAACTGCAGAGATCTACAGCTGAGGTGGGAGAGTCTGTGTGGAGCCCACTGGGATGGGGTATTCGGTGCCGGACCGGGGTACTGCTGGGGATGTCAAGGAGGTCCTGGTCCGGACTGTGTCCCGGGTTCTCACAAGTAAAAGGGGTATTTACAAGGATTAGTTTGTTGTGACGCCACCCACGGGTTGTGGTCAGTAATGGGACCACCGCTGCATCGCTGCTCTGCCTGGAGGATGGATGGATGACGCGGCTGCAGCCAGATGGATGAGCCCGCCGCGAGTCGGGCTGCTCCTGACAGGATAAAGGTATGATGTACAGTTCAGAATACCTGGAATCAGACAAGGACACTCAGGCAGGGTTCAACGGGTTTACTTGTCAGCTCTTCCAAACAGTTCACAGCAGTTCTCAGTACAGTTCTCAACACAAGTTACAGTTCAGTTAACTCCGGTAACACTGAGCCCTCTGCAGCCAGGCTGTCACTCTGAGACCCCTCACTCCTTCTAAGTGTCCTTTCAGGCTGTTCTCTCTCTTGTTCTTTCTGCGGGTTGTATAGCGGCAGCTCGGACCCTGGTGAGTCCTCATGGTTGCTGCTGTGCTTCCAACCCTTTTATTGGGAACTCCAACCTGAAGTTCAAGCTCCCCGTCGGTTTCTGGGAAGCCGGTATGGAACTTCAGTTCCCGTCAGAGCCGACACTCTGGTGTGTGCCTAACCTGCAGTAACACTATCTTCCAAGGTGTTACCTGGCTCCATCTAACCCGTGTGACTCCAATATAAATCAGGGAAAACTACTCCTGCAGTTAGTCAGTGCTGCCGTGTTCCTCGGACCCGGTGATACCGGTCTCTTTCCTCACACTTCCTGGGGATGCCGGCTATGGACGAGCTTTCTCTCCATGGTTTCTATGACTCTGTGGATTCTGCGTCTCCATCAGCCCAATCCCACCGGGACGTGTCTCTGTCTTTCTGGTGTCTTTTCAGCTCGGCTCACTCTGGCCTACTGTGTCTTTACTGGTCGGCACCCTTGGCCTACTAACTCCTTCCTCCTCTTTTTCCTCTATTTGTGCTCTCTGTCACCTGATCTACATTCTTCCCACCCACTTTCCTCTAAACCCACCACCCCATGCCCTCCTAGAGTCCCGGGCTCCGGGTTGGGTGCCGCCTCTAGTGGTGTGTGTGTGTCCGTGAGGGTGATTGTTGTACAAACTGTCTATCTTCCTGCCTGGCTGCAGTTCCCTATGTGGCCACACTGGTCGAAGGGGCGCCACATCTGTCCATAAGACAACAATCCATCATACACTGCACAAATCTGGCCTTTATGGAAGAGTGGCAAGAAGAAAGCCATTTCTCAAAGATATCCATAAAAAGTTTCGTTTGAAGTTTGCCACAAGCCACCTGGGAGACACCAAACATGTGGAATAAGGTGCTCTGGTCAGATGAAACCAAAATCAAACTTTTTGGGCACAACGCAGAACGATATGTTTGGCATAAAAGCAACAAAGCTCATCACCCTCAAAACACCATCCCCACTGTAGGACATGGTGGTGGCAGCATCATGGTTTGGGCCTGCTTTTCTTCAGCAGGGACAGGGAAGATGGTTAAAATTGATGGGAAGATGAATGGAGCCAAATACAGGACCATCCTGGAAGAAAACCTTGTTGGAGTCTGCAAAAGACCTGAGACTGAGACAGAGATTTTATCTTCCAACAAGACAATGATCCCAAACATAAAGCAAAATCTACAATGGAATGGTTCAAAATAAACGTATCCAGGTGTTAGAATGGCGAAGTCACAGTCCAGACCTGAATCCAATGGAGAATCTGTGGAAAGAGCTGAAAACTGCTATTCACAAACACTCTCCATCCAACTGTGGCACCCCACGTAGTCAGGCATCACAGTGGGGTATTGCACCCGTAAGAGAGGTGTAATTTTCCCAGCTGCAAGTGGACCCTAGGTTGGTGGGTGAGACCCATTCCGGCACTCCCACATTAGAATAGGGTTACCCGGGAGGGAGATATATTCGCCTCTAGGGGGAACAAAGGAGGTCAGTCAGTAGAGACAGTCAGGCAGAGAGCCTGAATCCGACAAGGGGCGTCTGAGAGTATGGAGTCGGAGGAGAAGCAGTGTGGAGCAAGGCGGAATGTTTACCCAGACAGCTCTTTGCTGATCCGGAGGAAAGGAGTAAGAGGATCCTGGAAGAGGGCGCCCGATGTGTGGAATCTGGCCCTAGAGAGAAAGGGAGAACCCCAGTGTGGAGCGACCATACTCCAGGGAATTCCCCAGTCCACCACGGGAACGCCGGGCCTGAGGATGCGGCCAAGGTTTATCTTTGCAGTCGGCAACAGGATGTTGAGGTTTACCCGGACAGCTCTACGCTGATCCGGAGGAAAGGAGAAAGAGGGTCCTGAGGGGATCCTGGAAGAGGGCACCCGACTTGCAGAGTCTGGGCCCTAGAGAGAAAGGGAGAAAGGGAGAACCCCAGCGTGGAGCGACCATACTCCAGGGGATACTCCAGTCCCGAGGATCTGGCCAAGGTTTATCTTAGCAGTCGGCAACTGACCCCCAATACTACCTACACGGAGCCATTGGGTATAGACTCATCCTAGGCGAGGAAGAAAGGACACTGGTTCGTCAACTAAGGTACACCACGGGTCCCACCATATCACCTGGGATCCACTTGCAACCACCCGTAGAGCTACCTGTTACTTTAACAACTGATGCTGAACTGTGGACTCTGTATTTACTACTGAATGTTTACAGTAAAATACCCAGGACAAAGTGACTTTGCCTCAGTGTGGTTTTCTCCATCAACCTGCTTGTTTTCAGGAACGCTGCCCCAGAGGATCAGCTCTACCTGTAGGGAGCTTTGACATATCAGCCGCATTACCATCGGCCTCCGGAGGACTGTGGCGGTTCTGGTGACCCATCACCAGGTACTACAGGTGGCGTCACATGACAAACCCATGCCCTGTACATATAACCCCTTATTGAAGTGTCACCCAGGCCACGGGCTCAGGCGCTGCCACCCGTGACATCCCCGCGAAAGCACCCACCAAGCCTGATACCCAAGTACCCCAGGGCCTGGGGCTCGACACAACCTCACTGAGCTCCAACTGTTTTGCAAGGAAGAATGGACAAGAATTTCAGTCTCTCGACGTGAAAAGCTGATAGAGACATACCCAAAGCGACTTGCAGCAAAAGGTGGCGCTACAAAGTATTAACTCAAGGGGGCCGAATAATATTTCACGCCACACTGTTCAGTTTTTTATTTGTGAAAAAAGTTTAAAAATCCAATAAATTTCGTTCCACTTCACGATTGTGTCCCACTTGTTGTTGATTCTTCCTAAATAAATTTTAATTTTATATATTTACTAGATGGTGGCCCGATTCGAACGCATCGGGTATTCTAGAATATGTATGTAGTTTATTTACGAAGATTTAAGAACAATGCAATGTGAAGCTGGGTTTAAATCCTGCGCCAATCAGCGAAATGTGGTTCAAATCCCTCATCAGTTCGCGGCCGGACTGTGCCTGTCGCTGATTGGCTGTGGGCGGCTGGCGCGACCACTCAGCAACGTGGGATTTCCATTACAGACAAAGAGACAGAATTAGACGATTATATAGTAGATGCAGTGCCAGTGTTCAGAGGTGTCGGTGTACTGCAGTGTCAGTGTGCGGCGGTGTGAGTGTGCAGTGGTGTGGGTATGCAGGGGTGCAGCGGTGCGGGGGTGCGGTGGTGGTCCCCCTCAGTTCTCACCCGCTCCAGGCTTCTGTCCAGCGGCCGCTCACCCCAGCATGTCTTCTTCTTCCTCCAGCATAGATGTCAGCAATTCCAAGGCCTCGGGTGGTGGAGTTAACAGGGGACGTCGTAATGGGCATGTCCAAGCGCATTGCCCTGATGTGGTGGGCATGTCCTTGGTCACGGCCATTACGACGCCCCCTTTGGTAGCTCGGCCCCCCGCGGCCTTTGAATGTCTGAAGTCTATGCCGCGAAAAAAAGAAGAAGAATGGCGGGGTGATCGGTGGGGAGATGGAGCGGCGGGCAGATGGAGCATGGAGCGGCGGCCAGGAGGGAGGGAGCGTGGAGGCGGTGAGCAGCGGGCGGGAGACTGAGCGGAGGGGGGCCGGGAGACCGGGCAGACTACGCCTGTCTCTCTCCTACGGAATGTATGTATTAGGCTACGGGGGGGGGGGGGGGTTTGCCAGGCAGGGGGCTGCAGACTGCTGGGAGCAAGTGGCTGGCCGGGGAGGAGGTGGACGCAGCGGTGGGTACCGGCCGGGGAGTAGGTGAGCGCAGCGGTGGGTACTCGGTGGGGAGGAGGTGGGCGCAGCGGTGGGTACCAGCACGGGAGGAGGTGGAGCGCAGCGGGGAGGTATTGGGCGGCGGAGGTGGACGCAACCGGGGGGAAGGTATCGGGTAGCGGAGGTGTGCGCAGCTGGGGTGTCTGTCGGGCTTCTCCAGCTGCTGGAGCTCGACAGCCGAGACTTCCCCTCTGCGCTGGCCATTTTGGTCATTCTGTCTGCTTCTCTGTAACAGACATCCTGCGTCGCTGAATGGTCGCGCCCGGCCGGCCGCCACCAATCGGCGACGCGGAATTTCCGTTAAAGACAGACACGATAAGACGATTATATAATAGTAGGATGTTTGAAGCCTGACGTTGAAAGGTTGAAAAGTTCAAGGGGGCCAAATACTTTCACAGCGCACTTTATATATATATCTAGACAGATAGGTAGATTATATATATATATATATATATACCAGCTGTACTACCCGGCTACGCCCAGGTTAATAAATAACTGATGTTAGGGCCCTTTCACATCAGCGTTTTTCGTAATTTGCGGCAGATGCGGTGAAAAAACCGCATCTGCCGCGTTTGCCGCATAACGGTTCCACTTGCGGCACGGTTGCGTTTTTTTCCATAGGAAGTATAGGGGGACTTGCGGCAGATGCGGCAAGTGCGGTATTGCACTTGCGGCAGGTGCGGCAGCGAAAAAAACCGCAGTAAGCCGCGGTTTTTTTCTCTGCCGCACCTGCCGCAGGTGCAATACCGCACTTGCCGCATCTGCCGCAAGTCCCCCTATACTTCCTATGGAAAAAACCGCAACCTTGCCGCAAGTGGAACCGTTATGCGGCAAACGCGGCAGATGCGGTTTTTTCACCGCATCTGCCGCGAATTACGAAAAACGCTGATGTGAAAGGGCCCTTAGCTATAACACAATAGAATTTGAATATGTCATATTAATGACCTGTAGGAAAATAGAAGCTGAGCTGTGATTGGTTGCTATAGGCAGCCTGATAAATCTCCAGCCAACAGTAAACCCTCCCCCCGGCTGGGCAGTATATGTTACCTCACATACACATAATAGACAGCTCATGTGACTGACATCTGCCTTAATCCCCTATATGGCGCATGTGTTGCACATTGGCTGTTTTTAATCAGATGTTTATTTTTGGAAATTAAAGATATTAGGCGAGTTGTGTGAGGTGATTTGTGCACATCTGTGTCTGTCTGTGTGGTGTGTGTATCCCTGGGGTGTGTGTGTGCCTGTGTGGGGGCGTCTGTGTGGTGTGTGTGTCTCTGTGTTGTGTGTGTCTCTTTGTGGTGTGTGTGTCCTGTGGGGTGAGTGCATGTGTCGCTATAGGGTGTGTGTGTATGTCCGTGGGGGGCGGGTGTGTGTCTCTGTGTTGTGTGTGTCTCTTTGTGGTGTGTGTGTGTGTTCGGGTGCTTGGTGAGTATCCAATGTTGGGGCTGCACCTTAGCGACTATACACTTGCTATTACTCTTTGTGTGCGGGTGGTGTGTATACATGTCCCTGTGCGTGGTGAATATCCCATGTTGGGGCCCCACCTTAGTGACTATATGCTGGTATATGCTGTTAGTCTTTGGCGCTGTCATTAAGCCCCTCTCATTCACAACTGTCAACTGGTAACTGTCACTTTCTCTCCATTATGTAGATAGGGCCAAAATTGTTTGGTGAATTGGAACGTGCAGGGTTAAAATTTTGCCTCACAACATAGCCTATGACGCTCTCGGGTGACTGCAAAATTTTATGGCTGTAGCTAGCAACAGTTGATTTTCCTCCAACAATTTTCCTTTCACTTTTTCCCCATGTGACTGTGCAAAATTTTGTGGCTGTAGTTGCGACGGTGTAGATGCCAATCCCGGACCTACACACATACTTACATTCAGCTTTATATATTAGATATGGTACATTTGTTTCTCTTGTAGTTTTGCTGCTTATTAATCAGATTTATATTTTTGAAGGATAATTCCAGACTTGTGTGTGTTTTAGGGCGATTATGTGGCGAGGTTAGTGTATGTGTGGTGAAATGTGTGCTGAGGGTGGTATATGTGTTCAAGCACGTGGTAGTGTGTGGCACATTTTGTGTGTGTGTTCATATCCCTGTGTTTGAGTATCCCATGTCGGGGCCCCACCTTATCAACTGTACGGTATATACTCTTTGGCACCATCGCTCTCATTCTTTAAGTCCCCCTTGTTCACATCTGGCAGCTGTCGATTTTCCTCCAACACTTTTCCTTTCACTTTTCCCCATTGTGCAGATAGGGGCAAAATTGTTTGGTGAACTGGAATGCGCAGGGTTAAAATTTCGCCTCACAACATAGCCTATGACGCTCTCGGGATCCAGACGTGTGACTGTGCAAAATTTTGTGGCTGTAGTTGCAAAGGTGTAGATGCCAATCCCGGATACACATACACACACATACATACATACACACATTCAGCTTTATATATTAGATATGCTGCTCAAAAAAGCAAAGGGAGCACTTGAACATTACATTGTGTTGTTAAATGTTCCCCTTACTTTTTTTGAGCAGTATGTAGATGTATGCATGTATACATTCATTGCATGCACTGTCCATCCCTTTCAATGGATGCAATGTAATACCTCATTCCTCCTGTGGCTGTGCTGCAGAATAAATAAACACTTTCCACCAGGTTCCCTCTATATCAGAGCTATAGATATATATGAAAGAAAGGTAGATATATATATATATCCATGAGTGAATGTATATATTATATATGTGTATATATATATGTATTTATATATATATATATATATATATATATATATATATATATATATATATATATATATATATGAAAAAATACTAGTAATAGTGCCACCCTTTTTTTGGGTTGTGTCTGTTATTGCATCTCAGTGCGTTTGATTTAAAAAAATGAATGTAATTCACTTTGCTGGGAGAAAAAAAATCTAATTTTCCCTTAGGTGTTTTTTACCTGTCATTATATGAAATTACATTTCCAGCCATGACAGTTCCATAAAATACGCTTACGTCTAAAAATGAAGCAGTGGATTTTATGGCAGCTCATACACATACTTGTTACAGAGATATTAGTAGATAAGGATTGAATATGGGGATTTTCAATTTTTTTCTAATTTTGTTTCTTATAAATATCTATCCATCAAAGTGATGGCCAGGTTTGTTCACGCCACTGCGCTTTCCAGCCCTCGCTCCCACAGCTATCATATCTCATCTATCAATGGCTGCAATGCCCTTGTGGTGTTATTGAATGAAGACACCTAACTTGTTACATTATATCTATATTTTATCACTACATAATTCTCCAGCAGTTGAAGTTCCATGCTGTGTATCTTGTGCTCGATGTTGTGTATCTTGTGCTCCATGCTGTGTATCTTGTGCTCCATGCTGTGTATCTTGTGCTCCATGTTGTGTATCTTGTGCCCCATCCTGTGTATCTTGTGCTCCATGCTGTGTATCTTGTGCTTCATGCTGTTTATCTTGTGCTCCATGCTGTGTATCCTATGCCCCATGCTGTGTATCTTGTGCCCCATGCTGGGTATCTTGTGCCCCATGCTGTGTATCTTGTACCTCATGCTGTGTATCTTGTGCCCCATGTTGTGTATCTTGTGCCCCATGTTGTGTATCTTGTGCCCCATGTTGTGTACCTTGTGCCCCATGGTGTGTATCTTGTGCTCCATGCTGTGTATCTTGTGCCCCATGTTGTGTATCTTGTGCCCCATGTTGTGTACCTTGTGCCCCATGGTGTGTATCTTGTGCTCCATGCTGTGTATCTTGTGCCCCATGCTGGGTATCTTGTGCCCCATGCTGTGTATCTTGTACCTCATGCTGTGTATCTTGTGCCCCATGTTGTGTATCTTGTGCCCCATGTTGTGTATCTTGTGCCCCATGTTGTGTACCTTGTGCCCCATGGTGTGTATCTTGTGCTCCATGCTGTGTATCTTGTGCCCCATGTTGTGTATCTTGTGCCCCATGTTGTGTACCTTGTGCCCCATGGTGTGTATCTTGTGCTCCATGCTGTGTATCTTGTGCCCTATGTTGTGTACCTTGTGCCCCATGTTGTGTATCTTGTGCTCCATGCTGTGTATCTTGTGCCTCATGCTGTGTATCTTGTGCCCCATGTTGTGTATCTTGTTCTCCATGCTGTGTATCATGTGCCTCATGCTGTGTATCTTGTGCTCCATGCTGTGTATCTTGTGCTCCATGCTGTGTATCTTGTGCCCCATGCTGTTTATCTTGTGCTCCATTCTGTGTATCTTGTGCTCCATGTTGTGTATCTTGTGCTCCATCCTGTGTATCTTGTGCCTCATGCTGTGTATCTTGTGCCCCATGCTGTGCATTTTGTGCCCCATTCTGTGTATCTTGTGCCCATGTTGTGTATCTTGTTCTCCATGCTGTGTATCTTGTGCTCCATTCTGTGTATCTTGTGCTCCATGCTGTGTATCTTGTGCTCCATGCTGTGTATCTTGTGCCCCATGTTGTGTATCTTGTGCCCCATGTTGTGTATCTTGTGCTCCATTCTGTCTATCTTGTGCTCCATGCTGTGTATCTTTTGCCCCATGCTGTGTATCTTGTGCTCCATTCTGTGTATCTTGTGCTCCATGCTGCGTATCTTGTGCCCCATGCTGGGTATCTTGTGCCCCATGCTGTGTATCTTGTACCTCATGCTGTGTATCTTGTGCTCCATGCTGTGTATCTTGTGCCCCATGTTGTGTATCTTGTGCCCCATGTTGTGTATCTTGTGCTCCATTCTGTCTATCTTGTGCTCCATGCTGTGTATCTTGTGCCCCATGCTATGTATCTTGTGCCCCATGCTGTGTATCTTGTGCTCCATGCTGTGTATCTTGTGCTCCATGCTGTGTATCTTGTGCTCCATGCTGTGTATTGTGTGCTCCATGCTGTGTATCTTGTGCCCCATGCTGTGTATTTGTGCTCCATGCTGTGTATCCTATGCCCCATGCTGTGTATCTTGTGCCCCATGCTGTGTATCTTGTGCCCCATGCTGTGTATCTTGTGCCCCATGCTGGGTATCTTGTGCCCCATGCTGTGTATCTTGTACCTCATGCTGTGTATCTTGTGCCCCATGTTGTGTATCTTGTGCTCCATGCTGTGTATCTTGTGCCCCATGTTGTGTATCTTGTGCTCCATGCTGTGTATCTTGTACCCCATGCTGTGTATCTTGTGCTCCATGCTGTGTATCATGTGCCCCATGGTGTGTATCTTGTGCCCCATGGTGTGTATCTTGTGCTCCATGCTGTGTATCTTGTGCTCCATGCTGTGTATCTTGTGCCCCATGCTGTGTATCTTGTGCCCCATGGTGTGCGTCTTGTGCCTCATGCTGTGTATCTGGTAGAGCTGAAAATGGGCGCATGCATGGAATGTTTGCCTCAATATTGACAGCCCAATCATTTGGGTCTGTGCATGTACCAGTTCTTGGCTAATTTACTCATCATTGAGTCAAATTGATGCCCAGGCCAACTCTATTTACTCTAATCACAAGGGTAAACAATCTGCGCATGCGCTAGTTTTTAGCTTTACTCTGCAAGGAAAAAAGATTTTGTGGGAGATATTGCATTAATCAAAAAACCAAGGTGACCTTAGGCCCCTTTCACACTTCATTTGTCCCCATTTTCGGAGTTCCCTCGGCTTTATGTCCGAATTTCCTGCAAAACAGGAATCGGAGTATGCGCTGACTGGGCTATTTAATATAACTTTGTAGACAGTCACTGTGTGCTGTGTTGTGCATCTTTTTCAGGCTACTGGAGGCGGATGTTCAGACATGGTAGACTGTCTGGGTGTCGCCTCCAGTAGGCGTATACTTCCGAAAATGATGCACGATAGAGCACAGAGTGACTATGTCTGCAGTTATATTACGCGGCCTGTCAGCGCATATGTCTGAATCCCTTTTTGCAGGAAACTTGAACTTAAAGGGACACTGTCACCAGGTTTTGGCCATCCCATCTGACAGCAGCATAATGTAGAGATTGAAATCCTGACTCCGGCGATGTGTCACTTACTGAGGTCCTTGCTGTCATTTTGATAAAATTACAGTTTTCTCTGCTTCAGATCTAGCAGTAAATGAATATGCTGGACTATGTGATTAGTCATATAATGATAATCTCAGGATGATTTAACAGTGATTTTATCAAAACTATACTAAGCAGCCCTGTAAGGCTGGCTTCACACTGCGGTCAGGTCAGGTCAGATCAGGTCAGATTTTGTGTTCCAAAACCAGGAATGACTCCAAAACCTAGAACAGGGTTAATCTTTCAATTATACTTTTTCTCTGCAAGTTCGTCTCCTGGTTTTGGAACACAAAACCTGACCTGATCTGACCTGACCTGACTGCAGTGTGAAGCCAGCCTAAGTGATACATCGTTGGAATCAGGATCTCAGTCTCTACATTATGCTGCTCTCAGATGAGATGGCAAAAACCTGGTGACAGTGTCCCTTTAAGTCCTGATGCGACCTTTGAAGATAAGCCCTAAGTCCACCCTGATTTATTGTTTGATTTAATATCTCCCGCAACATCTTTTTAACTTGTAGAGGAGAACTAAAAACTAGTGCATGCACAGATTATTTACCCTTGTGATTAGAGTAATTAGTTTTGGCCTAGGCATCAATTTGACTCAATGATCAGTAAATGAAATGAGAACTGGCGCATATGTAGACCAGAATTGACTGGACTGTCATACAGAGGCAAACTCTCTGCACATGCGCAGTTTTTCAGCTCTACTCCATTTGGTGCTTTTGTTTGGACATAAGCCCTGATGGGACCACGGAACCAGGGGCGGACCTACGGTGGTGCAGCTGGTTCAGCTGCGACAGGGCCCCGACCGGCTAGGGGGCCCCTTAAGCCTGCAGGGGGCCCCCAGCCGACCCTCGTAACCCGATGTCAGAGGAGAGGAGGATCAGGCAAGGGAAGCAGGCTGGGCACTGAACATAGGGAAGAACAAGGTTAAAGGGCCCTTAGGAAGATTGATCAGGACACTTGGATGGGCTCGATGCACCCTGCGGACACTGGCGAATGATGAGCACTACTTCATAATTCAGGGCTACCTGGGCCTACATTTTCAGGAATTGTTGTTATGTACTTGAATTTCTCACTATACAAATTCAATTATGAAAAAGCAGAAGCAGGGAATACAGCAGTCTTTATGTGGTGAATATGGATAGTGCAAGGACCTCACAGCTCACAGTGCAGCTATAACAGAGAGAAAGCCATAAAACACTGAATTATCATTACCGATTGTGTGTGACAGCACTGCAGTGAGGAATGGAGGAGTGATTACCATTCATATATCCATACAGCATTTAGTGTGTGCCGTTCCAAGTGAAAAGGTCTTTAAATGAGCGCAATCAACTGTGAATACAACCCATTAGTAATCTTTATGGGCTGAAATCTTCAAATGGCAAACATTAGTGATAAGTGAGCACTACCATGCTCGTAACGAGCAGTCAGACACTCGGATTGGTGCGACTTAAGCACCAAGTGTAATGGAAGTCAATAAAGAACTCCAGCATTTTTCCTGAAGATCTTCCAGAAAAATGCTCAAACTCCCCATTGACTTCCATTATACTCAGGGACTCACAGTCGCCCCAATCCGAGTGTCTGGCTGCTCGTTACGAGCATGGTAGTGCTCGCTCGTCCCTAATTATCACAACATGCTTGCAAAACTCTCAATTGAATGCCATAACATCACAGCCTTTGAGTGACCACATATGGACACTTATAGCATAAACAACTCCCAACAGAGTATCAGAAAATCATGTTTTTACTGTTTCTTTTAACTGATAAGCTCATATGCTGATAGAAGAGGAAAGATAAAGAAGGACACATGACAACGTGAGACTGAACATCACCTGGCGTGCATGAATAGAGATGTTATTCAACAGCCTGAATTTCTTGAAATCCTCTGTGATTTCTTCAGACGTTCATTTATTTTTGATAAAGTAGAAGTGATGATTGTAACTCTCAGCGTGACGTGCGCTTTGGAGACTCCAGACAATGTGCGAGGCTGATAACTCCCATCGTACTGTCAGTAGGCGACACAAACATGAAGGGGTTATACAGAAAACAATCCAGGGTCCAGCAGGAGGTCGAGAAAAACAATATGTTACAGTTTAAAGAGAATCTATCTATCACTATCTATCTATCTATCTATCTATCTTATCTATGTATCATCTAAATATCCTTTCTATCTATCTATCTATCTATCTATCTATCTATCATCTATCTATCTATCTATCCTATCTATGTATCATCTAAATATCCTTTTCTATCTATCTATCTATCTATCTATCTATCTATCTATCTATCCATCTATCCACTCCTCCACTGACTACAAACACAAGACCCCCATACATTACTCTAGACAACACCAAGTTACCACCATGCTTCACTGTAGGCATCATTGAGATACCATTATAATTCACTCTAAGCATCACCAAGCCACCGCCATGCTTCACTTCACTTCATTTATCATCTATCTATCTATCTATCTACCAATATATTTATCCATCTATCTCTTCTGATGAATTTCAATAAACTAATGATCAAGAAAAAATAAAATTGTTCAAGACATTTAATAAAACAAATGGTTTTTCTTTCTTTAGCACTAATGCCACTTTCACTGATACTGTAGTGTCAGCATTATCCAACCCCTTTACGACAGACGTAGTACTTAGGAGAGCCCTCTGGCTGTTATGACCTGCTCCAAACGTAATGTATGGTCAGAGAGACTAGATTCTAGCAGTGTCTTTGAGTAATCTTAGTCTGGTCCTCATGAGCAATGGCCTCCAGATCACTAATAATCTTGGTTTGCTGTTGTAACCACCTTCTTTAAATCAATCCAAAGATTTTGAATGTGCTTCAAGTCGTACGACTATGACAACCTCTCCAGAATCTTCCAGGACTTTTTTTTCTGACTTTGGGGTATGCTTGTAAAAATTTTCCTGTAGGTGTTTGACTGAACTAGTCTTGCCCTTTTTAGAGAGAATAGAGCAGCCCCAGAGCATTATCGCGCCACCGCCATGCTTCACTATAGGCATAAACGAGCCAGCACCATGCTTCACTGTAGGCATACCCAAGCCAAAGCATACCCAAGCTACCACCATGCCTCACTATAGGCATCACAAAGACACTGTCATTCTTTGCTGTAGGCATCATCAAGCCACTGCCATGCTTCACTGTAGGTATCACTAAGCTAACACTTTAATTCACTGTAGGTGTAACTGAGCCACCACCATGCTTCACTGTAGGCATCACCAAGCTACTGTCATTCTTCACTCTAGGCATCACCAAGCCACCACTATGCTTCACTGTATGAATAACCGAGCTGCCACCATGTTTCACTGTAGGTATAAGCAAGCCACCACCATGCTTCACTGTAGGCATAACCGAGCCACCGCCATGCTTCACTGTAGGCATCACCAAGCCACTGCCATGCTTCACTGTAGGCATCACCAAGCCACTGCCATGCTTCACTGTAGGCATCACTAAGCTAACACTTTAATTCATTGTAGGCATAACTGTGCCACCACCATGTTTCACTATAGGCATCACCAAGCCACTGACATTCTTCATGGTAGGCATAACCAAGCCACCACAATGCTTCATTGTAGGTATCACTAAGTTAGCACTTTACGTCACTGTAGGCATCTCCAGGCCCCCATCATGCTTCAATGTAGGCATCACCGAGCCACCACTATGCTTCACTGTAGGCATCACTGAACCACCGCCATACATCCCTCTAGACAACACCGAGTTACCACCATGCTTCACTGTAGGCATCATTGAGATACCATTATAATTCACTCTAAGCATCACCAAGCCACCCCCATGCTTCAACTTCATTTATCTATCTATCTATCTATCTATCTATCTATCTATCTATCTATCTATCTATCTATCTATCTAGCATTTGTATGCCTATACATTTTCTCACCTGCAAGCCTTCATATCATTCTTCTTTTATCTGTCCTTGATCTAAATCTTTATTATCTGTGTATTATTCGCCGGTTTGTCATATATCCTCATCTCTAGGTGGCACAGCCGGCAGTAATCAAGAACAGTTGATCTGACATAAGCTCCGCACCCTCCATGTGTTCTGATGTTATAATATTAATAAGAAGTGAAACAGGACTTTATCTGGCAGATATTGCAGAAAGAATTATGAGATAATCTGCGCTATTTATAGAGCCGAGAAAATAAAAGAACATTGGGGCATTTATCTGAGCTGATTTCTACAGAGTAAATTCACGATTGGTCAGCAAAGTGTGAAAAGAGCAATTCCCTAATAAATCACAATTACCCTATGGGGATTTTAAAGGGAAACAAAAGTACTGTACAATCAGCACATGACTATGTATTTTTTATTATAGGCACATTGCTTAAAAGGTTTTGAGGATGATTTTTTTGTTAATGTCCACTTGGAAGAATCTGAAAATATTCCAGTTACTACAGAGCCGAATACATAGACTTCCTGTTTTCTGCAGCTAAGTTGACAGCTTTACTGTATAGACTGGGACATGATCAGCAGAGTCATCACACTATACTCTACTGGCAGATTGGACTCTGTGTGCAGCTTCCCTGATCCTTTGTGGGAAGCTGTTCTCCATCACTTCCTGAAGACTGTAATTGTGATGTCTGTTCGAGGCTAAAGGCACAAAACGGCTATCTCGCACAGACTAAGCAAAAGCCGCACTGTTAGGCTGAACCCCGAGAAACCCTGACACCCTTAATTCCTATTCAGGAATCTGGATTTACAACAGGGTCCAGGACATTGCTGCCTATGGAAGGGCTTCAGTCCAGGGACAGGAAAGTCACCAAACAGGGTCAAAGTCGGGAGGTCAAGAAAAGGACAAAATCAGGATCCGTTATGGTCCCTTTACACGCGGCCACAGGAAGGTAGAAACCGGCAGGCATCGGACACAATTGTGCCTGTTGCCTTGAAAAGACCACGATGTGGCTGCGTGTAATTCAGGACTTTCCTTGCTTCAGGGAAGACACAGGAAGGAAAGTCCTGAATTACACGCCGCCACATCGTGGTCTTTTCAAGGCAACAGGCACAATTGTGTCCGATGCCTGCCGGTTTCTACCTTCCTGCGGCCGCGTGTAAAGGGACCATTAGAGTAGACAGGGAGATGGGTCAAAACCAAGATACCTGCAAGGTACAAAATGGTTGAAGGCTGAGGAAAGGACGGATTCTAGAAATATTTTTGAGCTCGAGGCGACAGGAGCTGGCGGGAGTTTGGATGTGCAGTTTGAAGGACAAGTCAGAGTCAAGAGTTACTCCGAGACAGTGGATTTCAGGTGCGGGAAAGAGCATGATGCCATTTATCCTAATAGAAGGATCTTTCAATTCCTTCCCAAATGAACCCTCCACGCCAAATGACCTTCCCTAAGAGAGGGAGCCACCCACACCAAACTTTTAATGACACTGCCAGAGTCGCGAAGCCGGGTCTCAGTCCCTGTGATTCCCGTGATCAAAGCCCGATTCCAAGTATCCTAAGGCCCTGGAGGGGCGTGCCATAGTTTTAAGTATACTTCAATAAAATAGAAGCTTTTATTGAACTGGTGCTGGATTACCACTTTTTTCTGTTGGATAAAATGGGCGCTGCATTACAGATTGTGCAAATAAATCTCTATTAAAAGGATCCTATCAACCGGTTTCTTGCTCTCCAAAGAGTCCTTAGCAAATTCAGTCTGTATAATTTTGCTAAAAATCAAGTTCAAGGCCAATTGCATGCAAAATAGCTTTATCCAGTCAAGGGGTGGAGCTTATGCAGAATCAAATTTAAGATGCCGACACCCTTTTTCCACCCATGATTGACAGTCTTGAGAACAGCGAACATCATCTTGAACCCTGCAATTAGCAAAGTTAAAGGGATACTCCATTGAGATAAAGAAATCCCTGTTCTCAGGGCAGGCTGGCCCGGGGAGGCAGGGATGCAGTTGTTCTCATCTAATATATAAAGCTGAGTGTATGTATTTATGTATGTGTGTATGTGGGATTAGCCCCACCCACTCCACATTGCCCCATCTGCTCCACATAGCCACACCTACTTCACAGCTTGCATACCTAGCCATGCCCACTCGACATAGCCACACCCACTTTGCAGCCTACATACACACACGCACATACATACATTACCATATATGAACAATATTACCATATATGGGCGATATTACCATATATGAGCATTATGACCATATATGGGTAATACACCCGGGCAATGCCTGGCTCTACAACTAGTAAACTATAAAGCTGAGATGGCTAATACACTTCTATTATTTTTTAGAACTCTTACAATTGACTGTGGTAGGAGTAGCTCCTCACCTTCTCCATCTAAAGGCCCTGTCACACGGGGCGACATCGCCACTACGTCGCCTCTTGTAAGGGAGCAGTGCTCTGAAACCAGGCGACCGATCTGGGGCAATGTGCATACATCGCCCCATGTAACCGGCCGCCAGCGACCTGTCAGGCGATGGGAGGCATAGGCTCCCATTGTCCTGCATCGCCGTGGGGTTTTCAGACAACCTGGCGGCGATGCCGCCTGTCAGCTCACCGGCGCGGGGCTGGAGATGTCGCCCCATGTAAATGGGGGACGGCGACGCTGGCGGGGCGCCAAAAAAGTGCGCGCACCTGCCAGTCACCGCCAACATCCCCAGCCCCTGTCGCCCCGTGTGATGGTACCTTAAGACATTAAGTCACTCACCAGTGTACAGCTCCGTGCTCTACCCGTCTTCTGAAAATAGCTGCCAGAAGCTGCCTGTTGAGATTTTCAGTTCCTGCTATCTGCTTCCCCACATGGAAGCAGATACCAGGAGAGATTGGTTTCTACAGCAGGCAGCTTGTGGGACGTCACGCCTGCCGCTCTTGAACTACTGAAGCAGCTATTATAGGAGACTGACTGATACAGCACGGAGCTGCACATTGGTGAGTGGCAGAACGTCCCTTAAGTGAGGGGGTGAAGGGTTAGAAGCTGCTCCTGTCACAGTCAATTACAAGAGTTCTAAAGATCAAAGAAGTGTACTAGGCATCTCAGTGTAGAAACAGTACAAAAAAAGTTCATCTTCCCAGGATCCCCATTAATCAAATCACGTAGGGCAGGAAAATTGCCTGGGCAAATTGAGCAGACAAAATCTCCACCTCCTTGACCAGATAGACCATCTACATTTCGAAAATCGGGAATTTTTAGCTTTCCTTCAGTCATGGCACACGTTGATTGGGAACTGTTTTGTAGCCGTGGGTTTTGCTGTTTATGCTGTTTCTTGACAAAGCTTTCATTATTGCCACAATGCACTTTTCTGTACATTTTTCAGTAATCACAATATTTAGGGGTAAAGTTGAAGAGGTGGAGTTACCGGTAGATAAAGTGGACATCATCATCACTGAGTGGATGGGATATTGCCTCTTCTATGAGTCCATGCTCAACACTGTCATCTTTGCAAGAGATAAGTGGCTGGTAAGTGTTTTTTTTATGCATAAAATGACTGTCCCACTTTGTAAAAAGCAATTAAGAAAAGTATGACAGCACCACACCTGTCCAAAGGCTGTGTACAGTACTGCAGTTAAGTGCCATACTATTCAATAATGTTAAGATGCAGTACTAGGCATAACCTATGGACAGGTGTGGCGCTGTTTCTGGAAAAAAGCAGCAATATTTTCTAATAGCTAAGTGTTCCTTAATAGAGATTTTTTTTTTTGCTTCCAAAATGCAACTTTCTAAATCATCTTCAGTAAAACTATTCTAACATTTTGATGCCTCAGAGTCTGTAAGTCCTTTATCCAAATGCCTGAACTGCAGAAATGTTACAAATCTACCAGAGCTCCTGCTCCCAGTTCTGACGGCTCTTTCTGATCACCTCATACAAATTACTGTAACATCAGCCAAATCTATCATATATTGGCATGATCAGCCAACAGTCTAATGGTGGGTTTACACACACCAATTTATCTGTTCAATCTCTGAACCAATCTCTGGTTGCAGTGAAATCATGGATACATTGCTCCATGTTGTACACAGCCACAAAATGGAGCAATGTATCCATGATTTCACTGCAACCAGAGATTGGTTCAGAGATTGAACAGATAAATTGGTGTGTGTAAACCCACCATCATATATATGGGACCCGCGACTCTCCCCTAACAGATTCTGAAAGGAGGGAAGGATCCGGCTTGCCCAATTTTTCATAATTGATCCTTTTCTTCTCCCTGAGATAAGCAGCCCCCATTGTAGTCTGACAGTAGCTCTGTAAGACCATGTGCACACGCTGAGGATTTGGTGAGTTTTTTACCTCAGGATTTGTAGCCAAAACCAGGAGTGGGTGATAAATACAGAAGTGGTGACGTGTTTCTATTAGACTTTTCCTCAGATTGTTCCACTCCTGGTTTTGGCTACAAATCCTGAGGTAAAAAACTCACCAAATACTCAACGTGTGCACGTGGCCTTATAGAGAATACAGTAGTGCTAGCCCACGCTGAAGGAGAGTCGCGATAGATCCACAGTGGTTTTGAGCTTGTAGTGGCACTCGGACATAAAAGCCTAAGAAGGCCTAACAGCTATCGTTTGTGTATGGGGGCTTTAAGGATAGTAGTGGGAATGGTACGCAGATCTCCACAGAACTGAGAGATGGCAGGACAGAGATAGACACACTCTCCTCACATCCATCCTGAAAAGCTGTGCCGCCATAAGGAGAAACTTTTCTTGCAAATAGAAATAAGCTTCCACTTTGGATTTTCCTATATCAAACACTAACGGAATCACCTGAGAGCTGCCTATTTGCTATTCTTAAATCCTTAAAGTGCCGTCTTCAGATGTGACCGGCGAGTGCAGTCAGCGGTAGACCTTTCATTTCAATAAGCCTCTCCATGACTGACAACGCTTTGATTTAGAGAGACATTTTTATCTTTTGTGTTTTGCCTCCGGCTGATATATCCACTCAGATATTAAACAGTGTGTGACAGTGTGATGGAGGATAGTGAGCGGGCAGGGGCTGCTTGTCTGGATTTTATATGTGCAGTTCAAACTGTGATGTCTTTGTCAGGTGAATAGATTACGAGACCCATTTCCCCACAATTCATCAACAGAAACCTGGAGGGCTCATGTTTCCTGACCGCGCGGCTTTGCACGTCGTAGCCATTGAAGATAGGCAATACAAGGACTTCAAGATCCACTGTGAGTATGGCATTTACTACCTGCTGTCTCCAGCACCATGCATGACCCCATTAACTGTGTCCAACCATGTTTTTTGATTTGTGGTTCTACATAATACTCAACATCTCTCCGGGAAAAAGAGGACCTGGCTCACTTAAAGGGTACCGGCCACTCACAGTAAATATGTATTTATTTGTAGCTTGTCTAAATGTCGCTGTTCTCCTGAATCCACCAATGCGTTTCTTTCATTCCTGCACCTCTCCATTCCTGAGATACGGCCTCCTCTTTCCGGTATATAAATCTAGTCTTCATAGTCAACAGGGAGTGGCCCCAAACAACACGCTCAAAAGAGGAGTTGATGTTCACACCCACTTGGCTAACAAGACTAGATTCATAAGCAGGAAGGAGGAGGCGGTATCTCCGGAATGGAGAAGAGTAGGAAAAAACTAATAATAACGCAGGAATCAGGAGAACAGCGATATTACATTAGGTAGAAAAATACATATTTATGGAAAATGATGGGCAGTGGCATATCTACAAGAGGTGCAGAGGGTGCAATCGCATCCAGGCCCTGGAGCCTAGGGGTCTCCAAAAGTCTCTTTGGCCTCTAGAAAAATGCTAATACTATTAAAGATTTGCAATAATTGGGGGCCCCATTTGAGTTTTTGCTTGGGGCCCATGAGTTTCAAGTTATGCCACTGGTGACGAGTTCACTTTGAATCCCTTGTCTGGAGGATGTTCTATGTCTAATATCACAAGACAGTCCTCCGGGATCCAACCATGATTGGAGGGGGCAGCACCAAAAGAAAGAGTGTGGCCACCAAACTTTCCAAAGATTCTCTCAGGTAACAAACACAGAAAGTTGGCAAGTAAGCCAATATTTCCGTGACTTGCCCTAACCCTGGTATGTCAATGAAAACTTACTGATTCTTCCCTGTTCACTGCATAAGAAGACTATTGAATACATTTATCGATGGTCCAGATTTTGCCCCCACCCCATGTTATTTTTTGTTGCAGAGTTTCACTGTGGATTTCACTGTGTACAATGCATGAGGGTACATTTTAGCAGTGTATCCACAGTGGTTTTGAGCTAGTAGTCGCACTCGGACATAAACGCCTGAGACCTAAAGGTTCCTCTACCCAAAATATGATACCAGTATTATAAAAGGGCGAAGTATTGGAATGATATTCTAAGAGTTAATGTCGAGCTAGAGATAAAAGACCAATAATATAGGATATTATCACATCAGGGGTCTCTAACCCGTATCCAGGAGCCACATGTAGATCGCGGAGCCATGATGAGGCTCACGGCTGTTTTTCAATTTGGTACCTTAGCACCAAGTCTAGCAAACAGCTACGAAGAGCAGGTCTCCAGATGTTGACTTTTTAAGTAGCCCCACAAAGAAGAGCAAATCTGAATGAGGGTAAGGTGGAAACCCCTGAATCTTGGTATACTGTCTTGTGGTGATTTCTGTGGAAAAGCTTTGGCCATTATACCTGTAATGGGGACTCTGGAATCACTAGGAGCTGGAAGCCAGATGTTGATCATGACCCTCTCTCAGAGCTGGATGTGGGTTGCGACCATCTTTCAGATCTGTTTTTGGCTCTCAAGGTCGGAACGGTTGGGAATCTCTGATGTACATTATTCTTGACAACATTTGCAAGTAGAGTTGATTGGAAATGAATTCACAACACCTGGTCCACTAGCCACAATAATGTGTGGCTATGAGGTGGAAGCCCTGAGAAACACCTCTTATCTGATACTATCTGTGGCTCTTCTTTTATTTATCCAGCCTCAAAGATGACATTGCACCAAGCCAACTAAAAGAAGAATTGAGGATGTCTTCAAGTAAGAGGCAGTCTTCACAGTTCCTCTCCAGTGGCCAAAGATTACTGTTGTGGCCAATGGACTGAGTCATGCAAATCGCTTCTCATCACCTCTATTTTCAACTGATTGAACATGGCAAGTGAAGAGCGCAATTTTTTTCTTTTACATAGACGTGCCCATTTGGCAGGCGACAGACTTCTACGCCTCATTTCCCATCCCCTGAATGTTCACCTGAATGCAAAACGTTGCAGAAGCCATGCTTTATTGGCTGTTTTTGGAGGCACTCAAGACTCTTGCCATCACTCCAAAGTGGTTTCTTCTTTTTGTAAGAGTTTTCAAAGACGTTGTAGGAGAACATCGAGGCCCCATGGTGATCATGTTTTGCAGCTTTTTTCCGAAATTGCTTCTAAATGCATCATGATTGCTGAGGTTTTGGCTTAATTTTGGAAAATCATAATGTGACCGCAATGGATGGAAGCATGTAGTATTCCAGAGATGGTTCTTTCCCAATAATTTTAGATAAAAAGGTCACAAACCCCTGATACATGGCTGCTGAGATATGTACGGTACTTCACCATCCGAAGGAAACCCATAGGTCACACTCCTCTAGTAAAGGACATTTTTGCTTTCGAGCGTATTGGAAGTTGTATTTTATGACAAGTCTGGCCAACGTTTCGAGACACAAGTCTACTAGGATGATCAGTATCTTTGCCCTGGGTAAAGGAAAGCCTAAATATAATCTTTCTGGGGTTTGTAGTTTTCCAACACGTTAAGAGCCATGGGTCACAGTCTACTAATATAGGATATATTCTAGGGTTCTTTTTTATGGATGACCAAGTTTCTTGCAGGTCTGTAGAGTGAGTAAGCCAAACAGCCAACTCAGAATCTTCAATTTCCCTGAATTTGACTCCATCCCCAGCAAAATGAACACCGACTCCACAACTCCCACACCACAACCATGGCTGTGAAATTAGTAAGCCAAACATCCAACTCCGACTCTTCAATTTCCCTGAATTTGACTCTCACCCAATCCAAATGGATACCAACTCCCCAACTCTAACTCCACAACCATGGCCTTGAAGTCAGTAAGCCAAACATCCGACTCCTCAATTTCCCTGAATCCGACTCCACCCAAAATGGACACCGACTCCACAATTCCGACTCTAACTGCATAGCCCTGGTTTCTTTTACTAACAATTAAAGCAGTCACACTAAAAGATATAATCCAGTTTTGATCCTGAAGATTGGGAAGCCTTGCCCACAGCAGGGTCTTTAACCCATGTGTTTCGTAAAAATGTATCTTTGGGTTTAGTGTGCTACTACTATCAGCAAATTGTCACTTCAATGAGGAAGTGGACGAACTTTGGTGCCACCTAATAAAGGTAGCAATCCTAAAAGTCATAATTGACTCTTTAACAAGCATTTTAATATGACTTAGGATTTGTGCCAGATCAGAACCCCAAACTGCAGACATTGTGTTTTGGGTGATTGGCTCTCATCACTGCAGTGTGTGGGATTCTGATCTGGCTGAAAGAGAGGCTAAGACGAGGTCTGGGGGAACAGCTATTCTCCTTATGGAGAGCAATGAGGAGACTTATAGCTCCTCTGGGAAATATGCAAATTGTCACTTCAGTGAGGAAGCAGACAAATTCTAGTTTGCATATTTCCCAGTGGAGCATTTCGGCTGTAAGTCTCCTCATTGCAATCCTTAAGGAGAATAGCTATTTCCCCAACTACTATCAGGGCACATTAGGGGTGACAGGACAAAGACCCCCACCATGCAGGAAGTTGTTTAAATCTATTGGAATGATATCAACATATAGAGAACTGCGAAACTATCCCTCTTCATTGTCATAAAGTTATTGCACTTACTTGCGTCCACCCAAGATTAGTCTTGCCCTTCCTCTACCCACCCAACCGTACAGGAAATAAAACGTTATTGCTTATGTATAACCTACTGAACACTAACCTTGTTTGCCCCTTTTTTCTGTTGACAGGGTGGGAAAATGTGTATGGATTTGACATGACGTGTATCAGGGATGTTGCCATGAGGGAACCGCTGGTGGACATTGTAGATCCAAAGCAAGTGGTGACCAATTCCTGTTTGATAAAGGTTTGGTGATATACAATGCAGAAAGCAATTACTATGTGAAAAATGAGAGATTTTAAAAACATTTCCCGAGTGATCCCCAACATTGAAAGGATATCACTCATACACATGATAGGTGAGAACTTGTGGTCCAACTGCTGGGTACTCCACTGATCTCGAGAACGGAGCGCTGAAATGCCCAACATAATGGAGTAGTGGCAACATATTTTCTATGGGACTGCCAAAATATCTGAGTAGAGCACTTGGCTGTTTCCACTGTCCTATAGAGAATAAATAGTATACATGAACAGGCAGCGCTACATTCCAGTCCTATCAATGAAGCAGAAGGTCCAACCACTAAGACTCTCCTAATTCACAAAAATATTAATTCGGAAAACGTTTTAGGTTCTTTAGAGCAGATGGAGAATAGTTTTATTGAAACACAAGTCCAAGTCCCCTGCATTAAACATAGACCAAAAACATATCATCTTGATGGTACTTAGGACCTCACTGCTCACATCAAGGGGTTGGATAGACCACCATATGCAGTGTTGTGACATCATTTAAATTCCAGCCTTGAAACCACTTAGATGCCGCAGTCAATAGAGCGGTTAGACAATTAGAGGGAAAACATCTTATGTCATCCGCATCCACCAAAGGGTCATTGGCAGCTCAGGGTGCACTAAAGGCCCCCTTTTGTATACATCTATTTGTCTTCTGTATTGTAATTTTGCATACATGGTATTTCATACATATTGACAAGATGACTTTATGATTCTTTGACGCAGGAAATTGATATCTATACGGTGAAGATTGAAGAATTAGCCTTCACATCAGCCTTCTGCCTTCAAGTGCAGCGGAACGACTACATCCATGCACTGGTCACCTACTTCAACATCGAGTTTACTAAGTGCCACAAGAAAACGGGATTTTCTACAGGTACAGAC
This sequence comes from Allobates femoralis, assembly GCA_033576535.1. Taxonomy (NCBI): domain Eukaryota; kingdom Metazoa; phylum Chordata; class Amphibia; order Anura; family Aromobatidae; genus Allobates; species Allobates femoralis. Next base: position 584,472,300 of record JARQOC010000004.1, on the reverse strand, counting down.
ATTCACATTGGTGCAGCTCTCTGCAACATTTCTTATCTGATGATTTACTGTTTATTTTGAGAACAGAAATGTATGTTCATTCTACAGTGTGTTCATCTCTGACAGTAATGTAATATTGTAGAGTCTAGTAGGTAATTGTTTAACTTTACTTAGGTTTCTCCCTTCGTCTGCTAATAAGGTTTCACGATCTATGTTCTTGCATCAGTCTCTGTATGATATGGGGAAGAGCAGCTATCGTCTTATAGCCCCTCCACAGTCATACAAAACCGTGCTCAAAACAGGGAGAAAAAAGCTCCATAAAAAATCCCTTCATTTAAACATTACATTGCATCACCCTGAAATATCACTGTATAGTCTCAGCCACTAGGTGTCCCCCTTCTGTGTAACTGGTTATTCACTTCCTGTTGTCAAGTTGGGGCAGGTCTTTGTTTCTACACAGGAAAAGGGAACAGGTCTTTGCTTCCCTACAGGAAGTCAGGGCAAGTCTTTGTTTCTTTACCACAATTGAGGGTAAGTCTTTATTTCTCTTCTGGAAGTGGGGGCTGATCTTTACTTCTCCACAGAAAAAAGAGTCAGGTCTTTGTTTCCCTACATGAAGTAGAGTCAGGTCTTTTTTTCCCTAAATTAAGTGGAGTCAAGTCTTTGTTTCCCTACAGGAAGGGGCAGGTCTGTGTTTCCCTACAGGAAGTGAGGGCAGGTCTTTGTTTCCCTACAAGGAGTGGGGGCAAGTCTTTGACTCTCTACAGGAAGTGGGGGCAGGTCTTTGTTTCCCTACAATAAGTGGGGGCAAGTCTTTGACTCTCTACAGGAAGTGGGGGCAGGTCTTTGTTTCCCTACAAGAAGTGGGGGCAAGTCTTTCACTCTCTACAGTAAGTGGGGGCAAGTCTTTGACTCTCTACAGGAAGTGGGGGGCAGATCTTTTTTTCTCTATAGAAAGTGGAGGGGATTTTATTTCTTTACAGGAAATGGTGGCATGTCTGTTTCCCTACAGGAAGTGAGGGCAGGTCTTTGTTTCCCTACAAGGAGTGGGGGCAAGTCTTTGACTCTCTACAGGAAGTGGGGGCAGGTCTTTGTTTCCCTACAATAAGTGGGGGCAAGTCTTTGACTCTCTACAGGAAGTGGGGGCAGGTCTTTGTTTCCCTACAAGAAGTGGGGGCAAGTCTTTCACTCTCTACAGTAAGTGAGGGCAGATCTTTGACTCTCTACAGGAAGTGTCGGTGGGTCTTTCTCTCTCTACAGGAAGTGGCGAGGGTCTTTTTTTCTAGACAGGAAGTGGGGTTGATTTTGGTTTCTCTACAGGAAATAAGGGCAAGTCTTTGTTTCTCTACAGGAATTGGGAGCAGGTCTTTGTCTCACTAAAGGTAGTTGGGCATTTCTTTGTTTCTCTAGAGGAAGTGGGTGCAGGTATTTGTCTCACTAAAGGTAGTGGGGCAGGTCTTTGTTTCTCTACAGGAAGTGGGGGCAGGTCTTTGTCTCACTAAAGGTAGTGGGGTAGGTTTTTTTCTCACTACAGGAATTGGAGGCAGATCTCTATCTCTCAGTAGGAAGTGGATGTTGGATTTTTGTTTTTCTGTTGGAAGCAGGGGCTTTTTCTCTATACAATAAATATGAGCTGGTTCTTTGTATCTTTGCTCCTGCTCTCCTGTCTGTCAAACTGCATATAGACAAAACAAAGAAGCAGGCTTTTAGTTCCAGGAAGGAAATATATTGAACATTGCATGCTGGAAAGTGAGGGAAAAGAAGTTCCAGTTCCCATAGTGCTGGCATAATACTGGTGAGGAGGACATTGCATGCTCTAAAAGATTAGATAGCAAGTTACAGAGCATGAGAATCAGTTATAGTTTACAGTAATATTGTAGTTTGACTTATTAGGACCTCAGCCTCACCGTCCTCATTTCTGTGCAGTAATGCCACATTTAACTATACAGAACCTGTATATATTCGCTGCACACAACCAGTGAGGAATGTAGGCCACGCTCTATTTTCTTTCCATCCTCTTTTTAGCCCAGTCTGAGTTGCTCCTATGTGTATTTCCAGGTCATTAAATCAAAGACCTCTCTGCAAAACTATCCATTTCTTTCTATTAGGTCCCAATAAAAGATTTCAGGTGCTTGTTCATGTAAGTGAAATCTGTGATTGGCCTCTTAATTACTGCTGTATTTGTGTGCAATGGCCTATAATAATGTAAATAATAGTAAAACATTTAAATAACATAGGGCACTTAGTTAACACTATTTGATCATAAAGTGTAAAATCCATCCCATTGTAACGGTCATTCCTTAGTTTTAAAACCTTAAATGGCATCAGTGAGATCAGTGTGAATAAGGGCAAACAAGCACAGTGCTCCGACAACAGCATCCTGTCTATGGACAGGACCATAAGGCACTTGGTTAATGGTTTTAAAAACTTACCTTGCATCAGTGACACCAATGTGAATAAGAGTTGAGAAGCACAGTGCTCCAACAACAGCCACCTGACCAACGGAAGTCATATAGATGATGTGCTTAGATCAGAGGGAGGGATCACACCCTCATTTGTACACAATACAAAAAAAAATGAGCCAAGACATACAGTTGTGGCCAAAAGTATTGACACCCCTGCCATTCTGTCAGATAATACTCAGTTTCTTCCTGAAAATGATTGCAATCACAAATTGTTTGGTATTATTATCTTCATTTAATTTGTCTTCAATGAAAAAACACAAAAAGAATTGTCCTAAAGCCCAATTGGATGTAATTCCACACCAAACATAAAAAAGGGGGTGTACAAAAGTATTGGCACTGTTAGAAAAATCATGTGATGCTTCTCTAATTTGTGTAATTAACAGCACCTGTAACTTACCTGTGGCACCTAACAGGTGTTGGCAATAACTAAATCACACTTGCAGCCAGGTGACATGGATTAAAGTTGACTCAACTTCTGTCCTGTGTCCTTGTGTGTACCACATTGAGCATGGAGAAAAGAAACAAGACCAAAGAACTGTCTGAGGACTTGAGAAACCAAATGGTGAGAAAGCATGAGCAATCTCAAGGCTACAAGTCCATCTCCAAAGACCTGAATGTTCCTTTTTCTACCATGCGCAGTGTCATCAAGAAGTTTAAAGGCAACCTGTCAGGTGGTTTATGTCCCCCTAGCTATTACTGTCTGTAGCTGCAGCTTTATAATACCAGTCTAATCATCCCTGCCTGAGCTCATGGTGTAATGTGAAAGGTGAAAAAAAGCATTTATACACTTACATTTCAGTCCCCACCTTGGAGCAGGGGGACTGTCTGGCAGGATAATAGTTAACTCACTTTTAACTTGGATAGCTAAAGGACCTGTGTGATATAACGATCATGTGACCATAGTGGGCGGAGCTAAGTCAGCAAACGTATTGTGACATCACATCAGGTCTCCCAACATGTTCTAGCACAAGGCTGAAATGTTAACTATTAACCTGCCAAACAGTCCCCGTCCTCCAAGCTGGGGACTGACTGCCTCATTACATAAGGAAATGTAAGTGTATAAATGCTTTTCTTTGACCTTTCACATTACATTATGAGCTCTGACAGGGATGATTAGAATAGTACTATGAAGCTATAGGGACAGACAGTGATATCTGGGAGGGCATAAACTAGCTGACAGGATCCCTTTAAAGCCCATTGCACTGTGGCTAACTTCCCTAGATTTGGACGGAAAAGAAAAATTGACGAGAGATTTCAACGCAAGATTGTGCAGATGGTGGATAAAGAACCTCGACTAACATCCAAACAAGTTCAAGCTGCCCTGCAGTCCGAGGGTACAACAGTGTCAACCCGCACTATCCGTCGGCGTCGGAATGAAAAGGGACTGTATGGTAGGATACCCAGGAAGACCCCACTTCTTACCCCGAGACATAAAAAAGCCAGGCTGGAGTTTGCCAAAACTTACCTGAGAAAGCCTAAAACGTTTTGGAAGAATGTTCTCTGGTCAGATGAGACAAAAGTAGAGCTTTGTGGGCAAAGGCATCAACATAGAGTTTACAGGAGAAAAAAAGAGGCATTCAAAGAAAAGAACACGGTCCCTACAGTCAAACATGGCGGAGGTTCCCTGATGTTTTGGGGTTGCTTTGCTGCCTCTGGCACTGGACTGCTTGACCGTGTGCATGGCATTATGAAGTCTGAAGGCAACCAACAAATTTTGCAGCATAATGTAGGGCCCAGTGTGAGACAACTGGGTCTCCCTCAGAGATCCTGGGTCTTCCAGCAGGACAATGACCCAAAACACACTTCTAAGGTGGCCAGCAATGAGTCCAGACCTGAATCCCATAGAACACCTGTGGAGAGATCTAAAAATGGCAGTTTGGAGAAGGCACCCTTCAAATATCAGGGACCTGGAGCAGTTTGCCAAAGAAGAATGGTCTAAAATTCCAGCAGAGCATTGTAAGAAACTCATTGATGGTTACCGGAAGCGGTTGATCGCAGTTATTTTGGCTAAAGGTTGTGCAACCAAGTATTAGGCTGAGGGTGCCAATACTTTTGTCCGGCCTATTTTTGGAGTTTTGTGTGAAATGATCAATGTTTTGCTTTATGCTTCATTCTCTTTTGTGTTTTTTCATTGAAGACAAATGAAATGAAGATAATAATAGCAAAGAATTTGTGATTGCAATCATTTTCAGGAAGAAACTGAGTATTATCTGACAGAATTGCAGGGGTGTCAATACTTTTGGCCACAACTGTACATTGGTAAACACCCAGGAGGAGCACATTCACAGTATCCGCCCCTGGTATGGACACTTACCAACCATTTTCTTATTTACATACTTATGTCTTCTCCTATGGCACTAGTGTCTTTGTGCCGTGCACAGGGGTGCAACTACAACCTCTGCACCCCTGTATAGATTGCCCTTTGATTTAACATCTGTGGTGGAAACTCGAATACTAATAAGATTAATGCATTTCTAACATTTCTTCCATGAAACAATGCATTATGCACATAATATCGGGCCCCGTGCCATTTAGGACGCCCACGCTTTTTTACCTTTAGACTTTAATGGCATGAGTAACAATATGTGAAAGTCTAATGACAAGTAATTGCTTTATTCAATGGAGATCTGTCAGAAAATCTCCACTGATGTTTTACATTTCTTTGAATGTCGGGGTCTCAATCTTTCAATACCGGTACATTATAAATAATTATTGCAAAAATGTAAAAGAAAAGCTGCCAGTCACATCACTGCCATTATATGTTTTACAAAACATGGAAAGATTATGTTTTTAGCCTTTAAAAATTAAAAAAACAACAGTTAAACATTGTATTTATTATAAGTGATGAAAGAACCTATTAGAGTCACATCAAAATTGTTTCAAATTTTTAGGATTTCTGCAAATTCAAAAATTGGCTTGCAATTGGCTTTGCCCAAATTGCCTAAAATGTCAACTTGTTAATAATTTCAGCAAATTGCATCATCCAGAAAATCACATGGTATTGTGCAATCAATCCGTCAGAAGGGACAATCATAGATAGTATAAAAGCTGAAGCAGGGAATGCAGCAACCTTTATGTGGTGAATATGGATAGTGAGAGGTGCACACAGCTCACAGCTTAGTTATAGGAATTGAGAAAAAGCCATAAAACATTGAATAAACATTACAGATAGTGTGTGACAGCCTAG
>JARQOC010000004.1:584391669-584461669 GCA_033576535.1 Allobates femoralis | reverse complement strand
GACTCTGGAGCTCTGTGAAGTCCTTGCTGTGCTGGGCTAGAGACTTTGTGCTGTATGACTCTAGAGCTCTGTGACGTCCTTGCTGTGCTGGGCTAGAGACTTTGTGCTGTATGACTCTAGAGCTCTGTGAAGTCCTTGCTGTGCTGGGCTAGAGACCTTGTGCTGTATGACTCTAGAGCTCTGTGAAGTCCTTGCTGTGCTGGGATAGAGACCTTGTGCTGTATGACTCTGGAGCTGGGTGAAGTCCTTGCAGTGCTGGGATAGAGGCCTTGTGCTGTATGACTCTATAGCTCTGTGAAGTCCTTGCTGTGCTGGGCTAGAGACTTTGTGCTGTACGACTCTAGAGCTCCGTGAAGCTCTTGCTGTGCTGGGCTAGAGACTTTGTGCTGTATGACTCTAGAGCTCCGTGAAGTCCTTGCTGTGCTGGGCTAGAGACCTTGTGCTGTATGACTCTAGAGCTCTGTGAAGTCCTTGCTGTGCTGGGCTAGAGACCTTGTGCTGGACGGGCCATGTGGCCAGTAGCTGGAAAGCGACATAGGACATCTTTCCTGTGAGAAATCAAGCTGTCTGCTGCCAGAGAAAAAGTGAGTAGCTGTTAGAGGAGATACGGGTTCCTGTGCCGTCCATACTAAGGGGATCCTAACCGGCCTTGGTGAAGTGTGCTCCCATACCCTGAGACTAAAGTTCCTGGTGTGTGGGCTGACGAGACGCGGATCCTTGTTCATGTCAACGTTGTTTTTGGCGCTGAAGATTTTTGGGACTGGTTGCAGCTAATGTGAATCGCAGGCCTGTGTAAGATTCCTTCCAAGGTTAACGGTACCATAGCTTTAAGATACTTGGGTATCCCTAGATTAGGTGCATAAGAACGATGATGATACTGTCATATATTGTTATTGTTAATTGTGATATGTTTATCGTCAGTGTGCCATCCCAGGGGTGCCCATAGGACACCTTCATTACATTTACACCTTTTTCTCATCTAGTTATCTGTAGCCTTTGGTTGACTTAGTGGGCAGGTAAATCCGTTACGGTCCTGAGTGTAATACACATCATCTGGTAACTCTGACATTGGCACATTGATTTCAGCCGAGACTGAGTATGTGTAACTAATAGAGATCGTGTTTGATACGAATCGGAAATTAAAGAAACTGTTGTTTATTCCTGCCTCTGTCTCGGTTTGTGACCCACTGGATCTTGTTTCGGTTGTGACCCACTGGATCTTGTTTCGGTTGTGACCCGGCTTCCTGACCTCGCTATTGTTTCCTGTTTTTTTCACTAGCCTTACCATCCGGCTTGTCCCTGTTTGGTGACCATCCGGCCTCTGGACTGCTGCTCGTGTATAGGCAGTCACCTCCTGGGATCTGCTATCATTCCAGATCCCTGTGGAGGTGTTAAAAGTTGTCGGAGTCTCTCACGGTTCTGCCTAACTGGGCAGCTATGTCAGTGGCGTTGGAAGGACGTCACAATGGCATTTAGTTTGCGCCATTCTGTACGAAAAGGTGTTTAAATAAGAGGCGAGCAACTTTTTCTATCATCCATTAGTGCTCGTTATGGGCAGAAATTTGCCACCAAATTCACTTCAAATTGTAAAAATTAATAATGGATGTTCCCCATTGACTTCCATTATAAAAGAGTCAAGCCTGTGTAAGTGTCGAAATACTTGTTTTGAGCACTGAGCACCCGAGCATGGGAGTGCTCGCTCATTGCTAGTAAAAATATTAATATTCACATATACAGATTTTTTTTTAAACATTTGTCAACATAAAATCAGCAAAGTAACTTTTATTTCAATCCTATTTTGCTGAAATGTTGAGCGTCGGCAACATTTAATTTAAAAAAACTACCGTATTAATTGTTTTATAAGACGCACCGTATTATGAGACGCGCCCTAAATTTAAAGAAATTAAATAGGTAAAACAAATGTTCATGTGAAAATGGGGGTCAGGTTGGAGCTGGGGAGGCAGCATTTGTGGAGTGTGGTCACTGGAGGCAGGGTCTCCGCTGCAAGACGCCGCCGGCATTGGCAGGCGTAGGGTGACACTACGGGCGGTGCTACAGGTTTCCCAGCAATGTGAGCAGTGCGAGGCAGGAGGAATCCCAGTGATGCAGCAGGCAATGGGGACGCCTGTACAGGTGAGTAGTAGGGCAGTCATTGTCCTATGTTTTTATGCTCTGGTTGATGTGACCATACAGCGTAAATGCGAATCAAATTTCCCTGATAAATGTGAATATGAATCTATGCAGATTCGATCATCTCTAGTACATTGGGATGGCTCAGACTGGCCCACAGGTGAATTCCCTGGTGGGCCACTCTAAAATATTGTTCCCCAGGAGCTAAGCTACAGCAGGTGCAGGTGTTGCAATCGTACCCGGACCCTGGAGCCTAGGGGGCACCAAAAGACCCTTTGGCCTACAGAAATAGACTAATGTTATTAAAGATTTGCAATAATTGAGGGCCTCGTTGGACCTTTCACATCGGGGTCCATAAGCTTCAAGTTACCCTACTGGTCACTCCAGACTCTATATGAGCTGTGGTTTGCGCAATACATTTGGTTCACAATGTACAAACAGAAGCAGCATCCGGTATCAGATTATCTCAGCACAGGAACATTTTTTCTAAACATTTCCAATTGTGGAAATTATTATTATTCCAAGATTTAACTCAACTTTAAATTAAACTGTGATTGTGGGGAAACCAATTTAATGAAGGCACCTGTTATGCCCATAGGGCATGATGATGTAATGTGGACTCACTGGACCACGGCAAATGCAGTGGCAGCTGTATACCCGATACTCAGGAGACAGGAGAGTGACTTTCGTAAAACCAAGTATATTGAGGAAGGTTTAACAAAAGGGGAAAGGTGCCTGAGGCGAGGACCTCTGGATCCCGACACTGTACATTCGTAGTGCAGCACCGGCAAAGGTAAAGGTAACCCCTGTACAGGAATTCTCCGGTTACAACACCAGGAGGCCTGAATGCTGCAAATCCCAAACCAGAGGGGTGACCTGTACAGACTGGACAGTAGAAATGGAGAGACTGTAGAACACTGGCTCTGTCAGTGGATAGGACCCTGGGAGCTCCGTGTAATCTCAGAAAGGCTGATCCAGCCGGTAGAGAAATCTGAATGATTCATTGAAGAGAGGCTTGGCTAGCCCGGGGTGAGATCTGGAGTGTCTAGAGGGATCCAGGATAAGGAACTGCCAGCAGCGGATACTGTGGAGACAGAGGTATTAGTATAAAGCACGGCAACTGTCTTCCTATTGCAGAGCACTGCAGAATGCGACCTGGACAGAGGCAACTTCCTAGCGAATGAACAAGTTGCCCAGGCACCTCCCATAGGGGGAGTAAAATATATATATATACTAGCTGTGAGCCTGATTCTAAAGAATCGGGCGTCTAGAATCTGTATATAATTTTTTAAAGTGTTTTAAATAATAGACTTAAACACCAGATATATGACTAAGTAGGCGATGTAGGCAGAACTGTGAGGGTAGCAATATAGTGGAGGTGTAGAAAGAGTTAATGTCCGACTAACAGGACTATAACAGAGCAGGAACTTATAATGATATCAAAAATGTTATTGAAGGAGTTAATGTCCCACAGGCACTCCCACAACAGACTCAGCGCTGTAAATTATATCCAAAATGGTGTTCAAGGGGTTAATGTACCAGTGGCAGTAGTTATAAACACTACCAAATATGCAGTTAATGCTGAACTGGTATATAATGGGTTAATTTCGCAGTGTCATTACAACTATACACTGTGTAATAGAAATAACAACAATAATGGAATATAAGGGGTTAATGTTCCTACTGGCAGTAATAATAGAGACTACAAAGTATGGAGTTAAGGCAGAAATGGTATATAAGGGGTTAACATCGCAGTGGCAGTACAACTACACACTGTGTTATAGAATTTACAGATAAAAAGGAATGTAAGGGGTTAATGTTGCTACTGTCATGAGTACAATGAGAGAAGCGCCTTACTGGCCATTGAGATACATGGAGGACTTTGACTAAATTTGAAACTCAAAGTCGTCCATTATATCTCAATGGGAAGTGAGGCGCTATTCTCATTGGTCGCTGTGTGCTGGCGCCGACCAATGAGAATAGCGCCTCACTTACAGCGGTAAATTTGAAACTCAAAGTCGTCCATTATATCTTAATGGGAAGTGAGGCGCTATTCTCATTGGTCGCTGTGTGCTAGCGCCGACCAATGAGAATAGCGCCTCACAGCGGTAAATTTGAAACTCAAAGTCGTCCATTATATCTCAATGGGAAGTGAGGCGCTATTCTCATTGGTCGCTGTGTGCTGGCGCCGACCAATGAGAATAGCGCCTCACTTCCAGCGGTAAATTTGAAACTCAAAGTCGTCCATTATATCTCAATGGGAAGTGAGGCGCTATTCTCATTGGTCGCTGTGTGCTGGCGCCGACCAATGAGAATAGCGCCTCACTTCCCATTGAGATATAATGGACGACTTTGAGTTTCAAATTTACCGCTGGAAGTGAGGCGCTATTCTCATTGGTCGCTGTGTGCTGGCACCGACCAATGAGCATAGCGCCTCACTTCCCATTGAGATACACAGCGGTCTTTAGAGCTGTGCATGGCCGGGCCCTTGGTTCTATTTTTGGCCACGGGGGGCGGGAGACTCGCAATGGACCTACGTGCCGGAGTTACCGCGGCTGCAACGACTCGCCACCCGGGAGACGACCGGCTAATGCCGGTCGTCTCCCGGCTGGCTCGCCGCGATCCTCCCGCATAGGGCGGCCATCTTGGTCCACCCTGTGCTGGTGGAGCTGGCCGAATATCCGACCACAACACTACGGAAGTGGCTTCGGGTTTGGCCTGAAGTGGCTTCGGGCTTTATATAATAGATATATACTATAATATAATTACTTATGTATAACTATAATATAATATATTATATACTATGTTACTATGTTGTAGCAGACCATTGCTGCGTTCATGGTGATGATAAAACATGGCTGGGACAGTTAAAGCATATGGCAGCTTATCTAGATTCACACACTTGGCTGAACTGTAGTGTTTAATTACAGGGATAGTAATTAGTTACAGGCTTTAGAGCAACAAGCGAAGGTCGAAAAGCAAGGATAAGTGCCACATCCGAGACTCATACACCGGGCATTTTGTCTTCACGGGTCAATTGAAAGGCTTTTCCAGATGTCTTGTAGAAGTCACATTACGGAAACACTATTTATATCCAGACTTTAATTATTGATTCTTTTCTTTGTGCCCAAAATAAGACATAGAGGCTGCACAGCCAGGGCCTAGAGGTGCAGATGTATATCTGGACCCTGGTGCCAGGAGCAAAGACCCCTCTGTCACATAAGAAGATGCTAGCATTGTAAATGCTATATAGTAGTTTGGACCGTGTTACAGATTTTGTATCAGGGTCCAAGATCTTCAAGATTTACCTCTATTTCTGGCAGGGCGCAAAATCTGGTATGTCGCCATACACCTATGGAGCCACCCTCCCCTAGAAACCCTGGAATAGCAAAGTCAGTCACATGGAGCATCTTTTAGGCTGCTTTCACATCAGTGTTTCTGGCAATTAGCATCAGTTTTGCCACATCTGCCACATAACGGCTCACTTGCGGCAAGACTGTGTTTGACCTAATTCATTCCCCATGGAACATGCGGACATGTGCGGCACTTGATTTTTTGCCGCAACACGGTAAATTCCGCACTTCCGGCAATGCAAAAAAAACGCTGCTAACAGCAATTTCTTGACAAGTGTAAGACCGTAAGTGCCGCACATGTCCGCAAGTCCCATAGATAATGAATTAGGTTGAACGCAGTCTTGCTGCAAGTAATCCGATAGGCAGCATATGCGGCAAAATTGATGGATCTGTCACAAATGGCCAGAAACGCTGATGTGAAAGCATCCTTACTAATTATGCAGCTATGAATTTTGCTATCATTTCAGAACTTCCTACATTTATGTATGGAACATCTATATCCATAAAGGGTATAAATATATGAAGACTCCGACAAGCACTGGAGATTGTTGGAAATCACATGCCTGAGTATTTCTTTTTTACTCACAGGCTGTTGACCAAATTTGAGAAATGTTTATATTGGAATTAAAGCTGCTCTAATACTACAAATTTATTAAGAGGAATATGTTGGATTTACCACCATCATATGGAATGTTAAAGGGGACAATCCCTTGGACAACCCCTTGACATTCTCCATGTTTAGCCCTTTAAAATAATAAAGCTTATACTCACCTGCCTCCCATGCCTGTGCTGTTCCAACAGTGTCGGGGCTTACGTCAGGTTGTGACATCATGCGAGACCCGCGCCCAGTCACTGGTGGATTCTCTCTGTTCGCCTTTGGCATGTGAGTTAATCAACAGAAAGTGAGAGATGTGGCTGCCTTTCCCTTCCTGTTGGTTACTCCTGTGTCTGAAGGCAGAGAAAGAAGTTAGCGGTGATTAGGCGCAGGACTTGCGCGATGGCACAACCTCAAGTGAGCCCCTGGAACATGATCTCTAAGACCGGTGGAATGGTGCATGCACAGGAAGTGAATATAGCCTTTTTTATTTTAATTTTAAAAAACATGCGTAATGAGAAGGGTTGTCCCAGTAGTGGACAACCTGTAACACTTTATGTGGATACCTTCAGGAATCTGATAGCGTAAGGCAAGACAAGACAGGGGCAAGCTTTTAAGTTCAAGTCTATATTAACACACGTGCAGAAAAACAGGTTCAGGTGATGGTACAGCAAACAAAGGAACAGGGCAAATATGAGGGGGCAGAATTAAATCCTTCAGGAAACAATTCAGAAACTAAGCCAGGCCAGCAGTGGAAATAGTGCAGATAAACAGTTCACACAACAAAGACGATAACGGAAATAGTCTATAGGTAATTGTTCACGCACTGTAAAGCCAGTAATGTAATAGTCTTTGAGTAACCCAGTCCCGAACGTGGCACAGTGCAGTGCGGCTAAATACCAGAATCCCGAATCGTCCAGAGCACTGCACTTGCAAACAATATACAGGACAACTAAATTGCAGCAACAGAGCTTTAGGTGCAGCAGATCAAACTGAAGGAAACTGGTAACAGGAAGTATCCTTTATGGAGCACAGCTTGTTGCTGAAAGACAAACCAAGTATGGGTGAGGCGAGCAGAGAAGATGACTGCAGAGGAGGTGAAGGGATCCAATCCAGAATAGCTGGAGGTGGAACAAAACTCAGATCATGCACTGAAGATCCAGAGTTGAAGCAAAATACTCAAGAAAGGTCTGGATGTCAGACCAGAACTGAAATAAGCAGGTAAAGCAGGAAACACAAGGACAAGACAAGGCAACAGACTCCACCTTGGATAAGGGCATGGAGACACAGAAGGCATTCTTTAAAAGCTGGAATCCTGACACAACCCTTTAACCTAAGTAAAAACCAAGCAATTCTTCTCAACGCATCGTTATTTGGCACGTGATAGAGAATTCAGTGTTATTTTTTTATGCCACATCAATATGGAATATGAAATCCCAAACCTTTTTATTTGAGATGACTTCATCAATTCTAAACAAATTGGATTATTCAATAATTTTCAGGAAAATTTGGATTTGCCAGAATGGGAACATTTTGTGATTTGATTCAAATGAAAGGGGTTATAACATAATTTGTAAACGGCCTGAAAAAGGAGCCTCTGTTCCCCAAAAGCTGCACATATAATTTGTTTTGTTGGCCAATAAAAATATCAATCCCATAATACTTTTGTCTATTTTTGAGCGTAAGGTATTTACATAAATTTTTCTGGCTACCACTGTACTTCAATACAATTTTTTTATCATAAATCATAAAAAGGGAACCTGTCAGCTATTTTATGCCCCCAAACCTATCACTACCTATCCCTGCAGGCACGGTCCAGGAGGGTTACCAGGTTATCGGTGCAGTTTGGGACATCCACCTTGGAGGGTTCTGAGGCCTCCTTTGTTAGTGTGTGCGGTAATTGGGGTAAGTTCTGCCTGGAGCTGAACCTGCCGCTCTTTTTCTTCCTCTCTCAGGATGCTACTCCACAATTGACAATGAGGACCTTTCTGTGGGGGATCCCTAACTTCTGCTTGGATCCCTGGTCCTATGCCTGGTCAGGCTTTGGGTATAAGTTTTCCTGAGCTCCAGGGGGACTAAATCCTCCTGCTCTGTCCGGGCTGTCTCTACTACCACTGAATTAGTAGCAGCTTCGGACTCCGGTGTCCGGGTGAGCTAAAGGGATCACGGCTCAGTTCCCTTCTTCTGTTCTCCTAGTTCTCCCACTGGCCACTGTCCCTCTCTCTAGGGCGCTGCACAGCTGGGTCAGGCTTCCTAGTTCTGGGCCTGGCTTGGTCCCAGCAACCAGCTCCTTCTAGTACCTTCTTCTTTGTTATCTCTCTGGAACGAAGTAACTGACTCCTCCCCTCAGGCCTGGGTCCTTGTAGGGGATCTGGCTTAAGGGCAGCCAGTGGAGCTCCCCCTTCAGGCCTGGGATGGAAGGTGTTGTGTTCCGTGTGTGCCAAAGTGTACATCCCTCCCTGCACCTGTGGGTCCTGCGGCAGTCCTCCGCCGGGGTGCCACATGGGCACTCTCAAAGGCTCTATGTACCCCTCGCTCCATAGTTATCACGCCCGGTGGGCGTAATAACCTAAGTTTCATGTGCGCTCCCACCGTTTCAAATCTATAGAACTCCTTCCTGATATAACGCCGCTGCGCATCATTTCCGGTCCTGTGCAGTGTGGGAGAGAAATTGGGTGTACTGGCCGGCTTTAGAATGTGCACTGCGAATGCTCCGGAGTCAGCCAGTATAGCCAATACACCTTCACACAGCACACAACCAAAAATGATGTGTGGCCATGCATTATACCAGGAAGGAGGCCCATGGATTCGAAAGACTGGGAGCGCACATGGAAATTAAGTTATTACGCCCACCGGGGTGTGGTAACAATGGAGCGAGGGGTATATGGAGCCTTTGAGAATGCCCACACGTCTTTATTTATATAGCGCCAACATATTCTGCAGCGCTTTACAATACAGTGGTTTATAAATGAAAAATATACCATACAATACAGTCAGTAATTACAGTAGAGAAAGAATACAGCACAATAGTTGGATACAATACAATAACCTTACAATCAATGTAAAAAATACAATACAATAAATAAAGCAAAAAATAAAGGTCACCCTGCTCAAAAGAGCTTGCAATCTACAATGGGATAGGGGTTACACAAAGTACAGGGGCTTATTCCACTGATGGTCCAGGCATCTTGAGGAAATAGGGGATAGGGGAAAGTTACATGAATGGTCACCAGACAATCTGTATAGAGCTTTTGGGTTTGGTGGAGTTTGAAGAAGAGTTATGTCGAGAAAGATAGTGAATGGGCTATATACAGTACAAAGGAATGATAGGCATGATAGGCCGCCTTAAAAAGATGTGTTTTTAGGGAGCATCTGAAGCCATGCAAGTTGTGGATAGTCCTGATTTCTTGGGGTAGAGCATTCCAGAGAATTTGTGCAGCTCTGGAGAAGTCTTGGAGTCGGGAGTGGGAGGATCGGATTAGTGCACATGTTAGTCGTAGGTCATTTGTAGAACGTAGAGAACGGGTGGGGTGATAGTCAGAGATGAGAGAGGAGATGTAGGGGGGGTGCTGCACTGTGAAGAGCTTTGTGGGTGAGAACAAGCAATTTGAATTTGATCCTGTAGTGTACAGGCGGCCAGTGCAATGACTGGCACAGATCGGAGGCATCTGAGTAACGGTTGGCCAGATGGGTGATCCTGGCTGCTGAATTAAGGATGGACTGGAGAGGGGAAAGTTTAGAGAGAGGGAGGCCAATTAGTAGAGAATTGCAGTAGTCAAGGCGGGAGTGGATTAGGGCCACGGTGAGGGTTTTTGTCGTTTCCATGTTGAGCAAGGGGTTGTTCTTCAGGTGTAAGGGACAAGAGTGGATGAGAGATTGTGTATGGGAGGTGAAGGAGATATCAGTGTCAAACATAACACCCAGACAGCAAGCCTGCTGCTTAGGCGTTATCGTGGTGCCCCACACTGAGAGAGAAATATCAGATTTAGGAAGGTTAGTGGAGGGCGGGAGCAAAAGAAGTTCAGTTTTGGAAAGGTTGAGTTTCAAATAGAGAGCAGACATTGATGTTTTTAACTTGTCTGTAAGTAACCCTTTCTCTTGTACAGCACCATGGAATGAATGGTGCTTTATAAATAAACAATAATAATAATGTTGGAAACTGCAGCTAGACAGTCATTGGTGTTATTTAACACCACAGGGGTAAGGTCAGGGGCTGACATGGATAATTGTGTGTCATCAGCATAGAGATGGTACTGGAAGCCAAATCTGCTGATGGTGTGTCCAATCGGGGCTGTGTAGAGAGAGAACAGAAGAGGTCTGAGGACTGAGCCCTGAGCGACCCCAATAGCGAGAGGAAGAGTGGAGGAAGTGGAGCCAGCAAATGATACACTGAAAGAACGGTCAGAAAGATAGGAAGAAAGCCAGGAGAGAGCGGTGTCCTTTTTGCCAATAGCGTGCAGCATAGAGAGTAGGAGATGGTGATCAACGGTGTCAAAGCTGCAGAGAGGTCAAGAAGAATAAGCAGAGAGTGATCACCATTACGTTTTGCTGTCAGAAGGTCATTGGTCACTTTGATGAGGGCGGTTTCTGTAGAGTGTAAGGGGCGGAAGCCAGACTGTAATGGATCTAGAAGAGAGTGAGCGGAGAGGTAACGGGTGAGGCGGAAATAGACCAGGCGCTCCAAGAGTTTAAAGATGAAGAGGAGATTAGAGACTGGTCTCTAATTATTTGTGCAGGATGGGTCAAGAGAATTTTTATTTAATAATGGAATAATGATAGAGTGTTTGAATGAGGAGGGGAAGATGCCAGAAGAGAGGGAGAGGTTGAAGATTTTGGTTGGGTGAGAAGTGATGACTGGAGAGTGAGACTGGAGTAGGTGTGAGGGAATGGGGTCAGTGGTGCATGTGGTGGGACGAGAGGAAGAGAGGAGCCTGGAGACTTCTTGTGTAACTGGGTCAAATGGGGAGAGTGAGCCAGAGGAGATGTGGGAAAGAATGGGAGTAACAGCGCTTGGAGGCTGGGAGCTGATTTCCTGGCAGATGTTTTCTATTTTCTCCATAAATAAGACACAGAGGTCAGTGATAGGGGCCTGCAGTTTAGGACTGAGGAGAGAGTGAAAGGTGTCAAAGAGTTTTTTTGGATTGTTGGATGGTGAGGAAATTAAGGTGGTGAAGTAGGTTTGTTTGGCAAGGTGAAGGGCAGAGTTGTTGGTTTTTAGCATGAATTTATAATGGATAAAGTATTCTGTTGTGCGATAGGTGTTCAGTACTCCTAGAGCATCGCTGGAGGAATCGAGTTTGTAATGTGAGCCAGGGATGTTTTGTTCTATGTTTGGAAATTCTGAGGGTAAGGGGCGATACTTGGTCCAGGGTGCTTCTGAGAGTATCATTGTAGTGATTTACTGCCAGATCTGGACAGGAAAATGATGAGATTGGAGACAGTGATGAGATGAGAGAGTCTTTGAGTGCAAGAGGGTTAATGGCCTGTAGATTTGTGGATGTGTGATAGGTAGGGGTGGGCTGTGTTGAGCGAGGGTTAGTGAGCGTGAAGGAGAGAATGTTGTGGTCAGAGAGGGGAAGAGGTGAATTATCTAAGGAGGAGGTTCAGCAGAGCTGGGTAAAGATCAGGTCAAGGGTGTTACCATCTTTGTGTGTCTCAGAGGTTGGGAGCTGTGAAAGGCTAAGAGAGATGGGGCTGTTTATGGGAATGTTGAAGTCTCCCAGAATGAGGGTTGGTAATACTGAGGACATGAAGTGCAGCGGCCAAGCTGAGAAATGATAAAGAAACTGGGTGGGTGACCCTGGGGGGCGGTATACCACTGCTACTCTGAGGGGGAGGGGGTGGAATAACCTAATGGTGTGAACCTCAAAAGAAGGGAATGAGATTGATGGAGCTGGAGGGAAGACCTGGAAAGTACACTGTTACAAAGTTATAAAAGTCTTGGGACTTTTCTTTAGTTGATGTCTTGCTAACCAACTCTCATTCAATATCTGTCACCTGTACTACCAGTGCAGTTTCCCTCTTGGTCCTACAGTCTTCTCTTTGGATCTTCCTCTAGAATTTGATCTTGGGACTTTTCTTTAGTTGATCTCTTGCTAACCAGCGCTCATTCAATATCTGTCACTTGTACTACCAGTGCAATTTCCCTTTTGGTCCTACAGTCTTCACTTTGGATCTTCTTCTAGAATTTGGTATTGGGAGTTTCCTTTAGTTGATCTCTTGCTAGCCAGCTCTCATTCAGTATCTCTCACCTGTAATACCATCACGGTTCCCTCTTGGTTCTACATTATTCACTTTAAATCTCGTTCGAGAATTTGGTCTTCGGAACTCTCCTCAGGTCATCCCTTGCTGACCAGGTTTATTCAATATGTAATTGTGATTGACCTGACACAAACAAAAGACTGAAGACTGGAGGCCAGAAATATATGTTAGGAGGCCAGAAGAGGATCCAAAATGAAGACCATAGGACGTATTTGGGAGCACTGGCGTGGGGTGGGCTTAGGACAGCTTAGTGCAATGTTTTATTATCTATATTTTTTTTTGTTATTATGTCTTTATTTTTTATCTCCTTTACAGGAATCCATTTATTTATGCTTTGGGGTTTATACTTAAACATCAATTAGGTCAAAAATGAATTTTTGGCCAATCCCGTCAAACTCAACCCAAATGACATTTTTAGATATTCACTTATCTCTAGTGATGAGTGAACATTTTGAAGTTCGAGTTTGGTTGGTGCAGCCAAAATTTTGGCACACTGTTCGTGACCACGAACTTGACCCGAACCTCAATGGAAGTCACTAATTGGCTGTTCAACACTCTGCCCACATACAGCTGGCCATAAGTAAAACACTTCCGGGGATGGGAGGGCAGGGTTTTATTTTCAAATAAATTTTGGACCCACACTACACCCAAAAACTGTGCTTTTAAGCCTAGTGTAAGCCGATCAAACACTCGCACTAGGCCAAGTACCTGATGCTCGCTCCAATGCTTTTGAAATGTAAAGCACCCAAATTCCCAGTGGTTTGCTCAACACTAGGAAGTTTGGCGACCTGAACCAAACTTTGAAGAAAGAGTTTGCTCATCTCTAGTGTGGAGATTTGCTCACTGAGGGTGTTGCAGGATTGGGGCAAACAGGCATGTTTTTCCTTAAAATAAAGTCCAACAGTTTATTAACACATCATAAACCGCATACAGTGCACAGTTCTTTTACATCAATGGATCATTAATGACATACCAGTCTGTTCCAATGGTGGATACACCCACCTGTCATTTACTTTCACAGTTCGTCACAGTGTGTCAGTGCAGACATCAGAACACACACAAAGACCTCGCAGTCCAACGTGCAGGAAACTGCCTCACTGGGATCACCAACTCCTGTCGGTTCCAGTCCCTCAGCAGGACGGAAGCTTTGTGAACAACGAGACAGTCCAGGCTTCCCCACATGGTCTCCTCACCGCGTGTCTTCCAGGACACCAGCCACTTCCAAGTATACCATCCCAGGTGCCTTCCAGTACAATAGCTGCTCCAAACACCGAGAGCGAGCCCTCACAGGTTCTACCAATCTCTCTAGACATCCATGGTCTCTCTGTCAGCCCATGTGCTCACACAAACACTTTATAAGATATGATCCACATCTCAGCAATTTACAAGCTTATGTCGAGCCCTAGGGTACTCGGGTACTAGGCCCGGTGGTCGTTTAGGGATGTCACGGGTGGCAGCACCTGATCCCGTGGCCTGGGTGACACTTCAAAAAGGGTGTATTTACAGGGGATAAGAGTTTGTCATGTGATGCCACCTGTAGTACCTGGTGATGGGTCACCAGCGCCGCCACAGTCCGCCGGAGGTAGATGGTAGTGCGGCTAAGTTGGCAAAGCTTCCTACAGGTGGAGCAATTCCTTCGGGGCAGCATTCCTGCAAGGGAACAGGTTGATGCAGAAAAACACACGCAGAGGCAAAGTCACTTTCTCCCGGGTACTTTACTGTCAGCTTGTAGCAGCATCAAACAAAGTTCACAGTTCAGCAAGATGTTATAATAACAGGTAGCTCTACGGGTGGCTGCAAGTGGATCCCAGGTGGTATGGTGGAACCAGTGGTGTACCTCCGTTTACGAACCCGTGTCCTTTCTTCTTGTTTATACCTAATAGCTCCGTATAGGTTGTGCCGGCGGTCCTCACCTTGTGGTGAGGAAGCAGGCAGACCGCTCCGTCTGGCAGGGTGCTGTGGCGATATATGGACCACAGCAGCCGGTTGCCGACTGCAAAGATGGACTTTGGCCGGATCTTCGGGACCGGCGTTCCCGTGGTGGACTGGAGATTCCCCTGGAGTATGGTCGCTCCAATCTGGGGATCTCCCTTTCTCTCTAGGGCCTCAACTCCACTCGTCGGGCGCCCTCTTTCAGGATCTCCTCAAGACCCCTTCTCCTTTCCTCCGGATCAGCTTGAAACTGTCCGGGTAAACCTTCCGCCTCGTTCCACACTCTTTCTCCTTCTCCTCTAGCTCCGTCCTGACTGTGAGCCCTTCACAGTCTCACTAACTGACTCTTTATTCCCCCTAGAGGTGAATATATCCCCTCCCGGGTAACCTCCCACCACTCAACTAATGTGGGAGTGTTGGGAATGGGTCCCACCCACCATCATAGGGTCCACTTGCAGTTGCGGCAATTACACCTCTTTTACGGGTGCAATACCCCTCTGTGACGCCTGGGCATGCGGGGTGCCACACTTAATCCTTAAGGCACAACATAGTGATCTTTCTGGGTTTTTATTGCAGAGCATAACTTGCTGAACTACAAGTCCCAGCATACATATTTGCAATGCAGCAAGCCGCTGCATCACACTACTCATCTCTGCTCTGTATGGCTTTATGTGAAATTGCAGGGTTTTGTTACAACCAAAGACATCCTTCAAGATGGCAAGGTTGCACATTTGTTGGTTTTTATTTGTTTTTTTTAAAGTTTATAGCAATTTAAAAACTGATTGTAAATGTGCACTTACCTGTTATCAGTCCATCCTGTCTCCCTAGAAATTAATAGTATGGGATTTTAAATAGACATCAAGTATAAAAATAACAACGCTATAAACTCGCTCATCACATGAGGAGCTGGCAACAGAATTTTTCACAATTTGGCATAAATATCATTTTTTTTCCCACGATTAAAATTAAACTTGCATGTTAGAATATATTTGGTTTTTCACTCCTGTGGGCTGCGGAGACAGAAGCAGGTTTTGTACAGGCTCAAGGGCAAACATTTTGGATGCTCTCCTGCATTATTTTTGGAAGCAAGAAATCTCTGACAATTAACCAAAAATCACAACAAAACCCAAACTGGTTTCTTTTATTTTTTTCGACAGACACAAGGACACGATAAGAATTGACATTATTTTTGTGAATTGTCAATAAATTAAAAAATAGTTGGTCCAGTGGCCACTACCTGCACAAGAGGTGGCCGGGGCACGCAACGCTATGCAGGAAAAACAATGAAGGAAAAGCAATAATAAACTAACCTTGCAGCCCCTAAGCCTCAGGCTTGGTGGGGTCCCAGTCACAATGTGTCACACTCACACACGTAGGATAGGAAACCACAGTCTCTGTTGCCGCATCTTCACCAAACTGGTTCCTGTGCAGACTAGTACTCCAGCTGTGCAGTCCCTAAAGGCACCTGCACAGGTAGAAACATCCCTAACGGCAGCACTAGAAGATGACTGTAGAAGCCTCGCTACTTGATAGTCCGTCAAGAGTTTCCTATGCCTCCTAAGGAACCAGGGACGAGGATGCTAAGGACAATGAACCCAACAGGGCAATCATACAGAGGAAAACAATATGACCAAGACTGAGAGGTAGCAGGGACAGTATACACCTGCGCTATCCCTTCACATAGGAATCCCAGGTTAATCCCTTTCCTCAAGATTATCCCTAAAGGTGGTGGTGCCTGGGCCTTGTACCTTACTAAGCTATTGGACACTTACCTAGATGTCCCCCCTCCCAAGGGAGTGAAGGGACTGGAAAGCAAGGAAGCACACAGACAACTCAGGGAAGGCAACAGGTATAGCAGGGTTCCAGCAGATCTCCAAATAGAAGCTTTGCTTTTGCAACAGCAACACCACCACAGCTTAACAATAGCAAGCTCCTCCATAGATAAGTATAAAAGTTCTATAATCGGCATGAAGTGAGGTTAGAGGTGGGTAAATATAGCAGAAAGGGAAGGTAATTACAAGCTACAGCTGAATGATAAGAGAATACTAAATTCAGCAGTGAAAAGGTTCTTAACCCCTTCAGCATACAAGGAAATGTACATCAGTAAAATCGTGGTTAAGCGAGCTCTGCTGAAATCCTGCGATTAGTTAAACACAGACCTCCTGACTTCAGGTCCCCCAGAGGTGACAACAGGACTGCGGCATGCTCATCAATTGGAAAAAATCTTCCCCCATGTCTTTGCAGGGGATTTTGGGTCCTGTAGCCCCATCACTTCAATTTAACCATTTAGTTGCCACTGTCTCCCGAAGTTTAAATTGTTCCGTTGTGTATGAATCCAATGTGATCTTGGGATGCAGATGGGTTAGCATGGCAGCGGGGGGTCTAAACTAAACAGGGCTTAAATATTGCTGCATAGTGTCATGCCAGTGAATGTTAGATACCAGGGACAGTGTGCACCTGAGCTAGGAATTCATAGGATAATTAATCCCAGTCCCCATGATTACCCTTGAAGGTGGGGGATCCCTGGGCCTCACATCTTGCTAAGCTCTTGAATACGAATCAACTAGATATCCACCAAGCGAGCAAAGAGTTCAGGTGAGCAAGGAAGCATATAGGAGACTCAGGTGATGCAACATATATGAAAAGGCTCCAAGACCTACTCCTGTAGGTAGCAGTGTAGCGCTAAAGGAAAGAACACCTCGACATAAATGTGCTTCTCGACTGTGGTCAGAATAAAAATTCTATATCTGGCATGGAGTGAGGCCAGGAGCGGGTAGATATAGCAGAAGGGAGAGATAATCAGCTTCAGCTGGAATGAAGGCTAAAAGAGTTTTCAGCAAGCTGGAAAGGAGTCTTTAACCCCTTCAGCATAGAAGGGAAAGTACATCATCAAAAAAACAGTCGAGTGAGCTCTACATAGGGCCTACGATCGATTAAAATCTGAGACCTCCTGACCCCAGGTACAGCAGAGGTGACATCAGGACGCGGCACACTCATGACACATAGAGTATATGTGATCAAACGATCACAGGTTGAAATCCCCTATAAAAATTTGAAAAAAAGGTATGGCTAATTAAAAAAAAGTTTATAAACATATAAAAAAATGGAAAAGTTTTTCCATTTACCAATTTTAAAATAATAAAGTTAAAAAAATGTGTAAAAAATTAGAATTTTGGTATTGTCGCATATATGAAAATTTGATCTACAAAACTATGAAATGAAATAACTTACCTAGTAAATAAAATGCAATCAATCCAAATAAAAATGCTAGCTCACCACACAAACAACAAGGCTTCACAAGCCTCCAGTGACCGAAAATTAAAAAATTATGCATCTGTGAAAGAATATTTATTTTTTCAAAGTTCTAAAGTTTTTTTACCACTATTGCCTGAAAAAAAATCACAAGTTTGGCATCAACTTAATTGTACTGACCTGAAAAATTACATTACAACATGCCCCCATACAGAAAACAAAAAGGTTATGGCTCCTGGACGGCAAGGAGGAAAAAATTAAAGTTGAAAAAATTGCATTGTGGGGAAGGGGTTAAAGCTACCACTAGTTTCTTGTAGATGGTTGTTGTGTCTAGTGATGAGTGAGCACTACCATGCACGGGTGCTCGGTACTTGACTGAGTGTAGTAAAAGTCAATGGGAAACTTGAGCATTTTTCCGGAAAAAATGCTTGAGTCTCCCATTGACTTCCCTTATACTTAGTATACAAGTGAAGCCCTTCCGACTGCTCATTCTGAGTAGCGAGCACCCGTGTGTAAGAGGATGTAGGGTGCTGCCAAACTGCTCAGGAGAGTACATTGTCTGCACTTAAAGGGACTCGTGTCAGGTCATTTTTTTGTGAGATACTAGTAACCTTGAGTAGTGTCTGGGCAGCCCTTTCAGTATATGTAAAAATCATTACTGTATCCTTTGTAGTTCTCTTGCTATAAGCACCTTCACACCTAGCAGGTAGTTGGCTTCCGCAGTAAAAGTAATTGACCGCACTAGTGAATAGTAAATGTTCATTTATTGTTCACTCCTTCCCAAGCAGCTTTCCTCCCTCGCCCCTGTGCTCTGTCTCTTCCAGTTTCATTTTTATTTTGCTGTCCAGCACAAGAAGAGGGGAGAGAAAGCCTGCAGTCACGCATCTGATAGCTCAAACCCTGAGCAGAAGCCATGCTGTCTGTGAGAGATTCTATGTCTTTATTTGAACATTTGTTTTGCTGTATACAAGGAGAGCAGAGAGGAGGAAACGGCCCCCCCCCCCACCATTGTGAGTGACTTCTACTTAACCTTGCTTCCGTGTAGTGCAGCGATGTCACTACATGAATATTTATTCCCTTGGGAGTATGCAACAGAGAATTAAGTGATCACTCACTGTGATTGACAGATGGAATGAATCTCTTTGTTTACAGAGGATAGGGGGGGAGTATAAATAAAAGAAATGCATGAATAGAAAGAGCTTCACCAGAGGAATTCGAAAATGACATCAGTTACATATGTTTTTTTGATCTGACAGATTCCCTTTAAGAGTTGTATGTTTAATTATGTGTATGTAGCCACCTAGTGCTTAAGGTGAAGACTGTTCCCCATTCCCCTTCAGTCAGTGGTGTAACTTGAAGGTCATGGGCCCTGATGTGAAAGCTCCAGTGGGGCCCTCCAATTGTTGCAAATCTTTTTCTATAGGCCAAAGGGACATTTGAGGCCCCCTAGGATCCAGGGTTCAGGTGTGATTGCAACCCCTGCACCTGTTGTAGTTATGACCCTGCCTTCAGTTATATAAGGTTGTTAATAATAATTATTGATACTCCTTAGGGTGGAAGCCCAGTTTATTAAAAGGGCTTTCGGTGTAGAATCAGGAGGAGAGTCCCCAGCAAGGAGAAATATCAGGAATCGCAGGAACATTTGACCCTCTTCAACAAATTTAATCAGATCTTCAGGGTCACCCGGAGAAATAAATGTGGACAGCTGGGAAGTGGGCCATTGACGCAGGCCAGAATCACTCACCTGGTGCCGATATTCAACCCCCACTCTTGGTGGCTTCTCAGGAAGCAACTGGTCCCTCCTGTACTGCTGTGGTGAGTTGCGGCAGAGACCAAATGAAGAAGTTGACATGGTGCTGGTGGTAAAAGAATGTCTGTCTACTCTAAATGGTGGCCCTGGCCTCTCCTAAGGAACAAATCCCTATGGGTAGAGTTAGGCTGGAACCAATAGAGACTTAATGGAGTTACTGCAGGACACCTCGACGCTAGACGGAGTGGGTGAGAACCTAGAGGTCTCGGGACGATGGGAGCAGTCTGCACCAAAACTTGTCAGTGCGAATACCCCTAAGAAAGTAAGGTTTAAGCTTGGTTTCATGAGACTGTTTAAGTAAATCTATGTTGAAAAGCTTAGACTCTTTGTCTACTTTGGCCCTCACTGAGGGTAACTCAGTTGCACTGAGGAGCCAGCCGGGGTGCATGCTGCAGAACTAGGACTGCATCGCTCGTGACTGCCCATACCCTGCATGGCTGGCGCCTCAATACGTGCATCGCCGTGCGTTGCCTCCATCTTATTCTTTTATTTCTTCCCCTTGTGGAGGAAATCTACATTTAGTCAGTGATGATGGAATTTACAGTGGAAGTGCAAACGTTTCATTACTTTGAATTGTTATTTCCTCTTATTCTGGAAGCTCCGCTTCAATGGATGAGATGAATTGTTTGCAACAACCGTTCTGAAATACAAGGTGCAAATTGAAAAGTGTCTTTGTTATTGGAAAATACATGAAGGAGTATTTGCTGTTAATGCATTAGCGGCTCGGTGATCATCACTCACTGTTGTGAAAATAAATTAATATTGCAAATAAAGTCACACGCTCCAGCCGGGATTAAAATAGCGCAGAGATGTGCGACAATCTAAATTTATGGTCCAATGCTGCTAAAAATGAAGTGGTGGATGCCAGACCTGGCACAGCGCTAATCTGATGTGCTGGGAGGGATAATTGTGCTAAGAAGCCAGCAAGACATCATTTATATCTCCATCTATACCCAGTACAGCGCTAGGTTGTTTTTTCTAGTAACACTACCATTCTTATCATTGGACAGTTTATGATATTTACTAGGGTAGCAATAAATTGCAATACTGGGCACAACCAATACAAAATGAGTGGCGCTGTTCCTGCAGAGCACTGCACAGCCTTTAATTAGCTCACCGGTATGGATGCTTAGAGCCACTGATTTATTGCTGCTGCCTATATATCAGCCCAAATTAATTGAGTCTCACCTAAAATTACTCCTATTTTCTGCATGGCTTGTCCATGGTGCCCAAGACCGTGTGCTATTGCTTCCTCTGCACTCTTATAACTATAGTGCTTTGAAAAATTATTTATATCATGTGACATTTTCCACTTTACACCCACAAACTCTAAAGTATTTTATTGGGATTTTATATGATATACTAACACAAACTAGCACTGCTTTTTGTGAACACTCAAAGAGACGGGTGGAACGGCTGTTTACATTTCTCCTCCTTAGGGTGTGGTCCAGCACATAAAATGAAGGCCTCTGAAATCACTCTGTTCTGTGTATGGAGGTAGCAGACCCCCAGAGTTGTGCTCTTGTGGTAAAGAGCGGACCCTTGTAATTGAGCAAGCGGACCTCACAGCTATATAGCCTATTTTTATGCTGATTCAAGGCCCTCCTTGAATTTTAATAGTGAATCAACTATCTCTCAACGAGCTTGAGAAATTGTGTACCTGCCGCTGACCGCGAGTCACCTATGGAGCCTTGTTCTCAGAATGCACCTGCATAGGATTCGACGGGCGTCATGGGACATTACACTTGTGGATTATGTTTGGACGTCAACGATTTTTTAAAATTAAATAAATTGATGAACGAGGGATGTTGGAGACTCTTTATTCAAATAATCTATTTTTTCCTTTTTTAACTGTACACTTACACGGTTAGTAATGGGGGGTCTGATAGATGCCTCTCCATTACTACATTGCATTATGCTAGCTGTCAATTCACAGCTGACATCAACCCCAAAAAATATTCCCCTGACTGAAATCCGCCGGGAACTCTGGAAGAGCCAGGTAAACCGCCTGAGTTGGTGCATCCAATGGATGCGCCACTTCTGGGGCAGCTGTTGGCTGCTATATTAAGGGTGGGAAGGGCCACATAACCATGGACCTTCCCAGCCGGATAATAGCAGCCTGCAGCTGTATGCTTTACCTGCAGGAACCCCACACCCGCAGGTGTCTGCTAAATTTATTTTTTATTATTATTATTGTTATTATTTATTTATAGAGCACCATTGAATCCATGCTGCTGTACATGAGAAAGGGTTACGTGCAAAACAAGTAAAAAATAGAACTAACAAACTAACAGTGACAAACTGATATAGAGAAGAGAGGACCCTGCCCTTACGGGCTTACATTCTATGGGTAATTGGTAGGAAGACAGTATGTTGGGTCAGCTGTGATGGTGGTGGTAGAGCACCTGCTGCGATGGTGGTGGAGCACGGGCTCCAGAGCTACGGCTCAGGTAGTGATGGAGTCCCGGCAACAATGGTGGTGGAGCCCTGGCTGCGATGGTAGTGGAGCGCCGGCTTAGGTGGTGGTGGAGCACCGGTTCCGGTGGTGTGGAGCGCCAGGTCTGGTGGTGGTGGAATGCCGGCTCCAATGGTGGTGATATAACGCCGGCTCCAATGGTGATGGAGCGCCGGCTCCAGTAGTGGTGGAGCGCCAGGTCCGGTTTGTGGTCGCGCAGGTCTGATGATGTTGAAGTGCCAGGTCCCATGGTGGTGGAGTGCTAGCCCCGATAGTGGTTGAGCGGCAGGTCTGGTGGTGATGGAGCACTGGCTTCAGTGGCGTACGGTCATTGCAGGCTATAAGCTGTTCTGAAGAGATGGGTTTTCAGGTTCCACTTGAAAGTTCCGAATGTAGGGGACAGTCAGAAGTGCTGGGGTGCAGAGTCCCAGAGGGTGGAGGATACTCAGGAGAAATCTTGGAGGTGATTGGGAGAGAAATGTTCAATTGTGGAAGAAAGAAGGCGGTCTTCGGAGGATCAAAACATTACGAGTTGAATTATTTCAGAGATATATGGGAGGGGACAGATTGTAGATGGCTTTGTAAATCAATGTTAGTAGTTTGAATTGGATACACTGGGGAATTGGGAGCCAGTGGAGGGATTTGCAGAGGGGAGAAGTGGAGGAGCAGCAAAGAGAGAGGTGGATTAGTCGGGCAGCAGAGTAAAGGAAAGACTGGAGAGGTGCGAGAGTGTTAGCAGGGAGGCCACAGAGGAGGAGGTTGCAGTAGTCAAGACGAGAAATGATGAGAGCATGCAGTAGTATTTTAGTAGATTGGGGGCTTAGGAAAGGACAGATTCTGAAAATATTTTTGAGTTGAAGACGACAGGAGGTGGCGAGAGCTTGGATATTTGGTTTGCAGGATAGGGCAGAGTCAAGGGTTACAGCGGACTTCCGGTACAGGGCAAAGCGTTTATTTATTTTAAGATTTAAAAAAAAAATCTAAAATATTTCCCCAAAATTCCCTATCCAGTTGTGATAAAAATATCCCAGAATATTTGCAGCTTGATCTAACACTAGATTAAAGTGAAAATACAAATATTTAGCATTTTATCTAAGCCAAAACAAGGGCACAGATCAAAGCTGGTTCTCCCAATAGAGTGGATGTCTCTGAGTATATTTATATTCTGCACTGGGATCATCAGAAATTTTAATTATTCAGCACTTTGCTTTTTCATGTTCATCCCACAGCCACTTATTATATGAAGTACAGATATGGCGGACGTCCTTTTGAAGTGCGGCACAACTGCATAAAACGAGTCCCGTTCTAAAAATATTGTATTTCGATCTTAAGGAAGCAAAAAAAATGGAAGTATGCTTATGTAAAAATATCTAAAGTAAAATTACAATAACCTAGGACTAGATCTATAGCAATGGCTTAGGATCTAGTTTGTGGAAAAGGTGATAAGCTAACGTAAACGTCGAAGAAATATTTACCGTATACGGAATTTAGGAATTTAGATTCTGAGTCCCAATGGGAACAGTGATGATGACGGGTGTAAAGAGCTGTGGAATTAATGGCACAAATAAATGAGTAAAATAAATACGTAATAACTTCAAATATAAGTATAGTGGGCAAAAAATGCCAACATGCTTCACCAAAATACAGTTGACATATAATCTAACCATAGAGTGCCCTATATAATAATTAGTACAGCCATTAAATGCCCAAATAATAAAGGCATGCAATGCTCAAATAATAGAACCATACAGAGTCATAACAGATCGATACAATATCCAAATATTAAAGCCATAAAATGCTCAAATAATAAAGCCATAAGGTGCAAAGTTATAAAGCCTTACAAAACCATGACAATAGAGCCAGCGGTATTGGCGATAGCTGTCAGTGATGCCACCTGACCACCACAGCCCAATGCCAGCCATCTGCCCAACACCACTCTGACTGGACCTACAGGACCTGTGGTGATGTCACGGTCATAGGTGGAGCCAGGTGCTCATGAAGATCACATGACTGTGACATCACCATTGGTCCTTTACCTGACAAAGAGAGCAGGGCTGCCCTCCCCTCCCCTGATGTCCACACACTAACCTCACATCCCCCGATGTCTGCATGACGCCCTCACCTCCCTTGGTGTCCGCATTCCTCCTCACCTCCCATTTCTTCCCACGCTACCTTCACCTCCCCCACTTTCCCCACACCGCCCTAACCTCCCATGGTCTCTGCACACCACCCTCACCTCTTACAGTCTCTGACACCGCCTTCACCTCCCCGCTCCCACACGCTGCCCTTATCCTCCCCAGTGTCCGCATGCCTCTCTCAACTTCCCCTGATGTCCTCATGCTGCCCTCACCTCCCTCTGGTGTCCGCATATCGCCCTCTTCTCCCCAGGTCTCCACATGCCATCCTTACCTCCCCCAGTCACTGTACGTGACTAACCCAGGGTTGTATGGGGACTCGGGCGTCTGGTTCCTGCTGTGGTTGGGATGTCACTGGTGGCTTGCCCAGGCCGTGGCCCTGGTGGTCAACTGGTAAAGGAGCTGGGGAAATGGTAATAAAGAGTTTAAAAGTTTGTTGTGAGGCCACCTGCAGATTCTGGTGATGGGCACCAGCGCCGCTTCAGACCAGACGATGGTATTGCAGCTTGAATGTTGAAGCTCCCTGCAGGTGGAGCTGAGCCCCAGGGGCAGTGTAGCTGCTGTGCTGGTTGTCGTAGTGCTGGATGTGGTAGCAGCTCTGTGGGTTAGCTTGCTGGAATAAGACACTAGAGGATTATGGACTCTGTGCGGGTGTTTACTATTAAAAGTGCATGGATCAGGTTCACAATTACACAGTCTTTAGCGGGTAGCTGGCGGGTAGTCACGGAGGAGAATAATATCTCTTTGAGGCCCCCAGAGAGAAACTTCTGCTTTATTTCTCTGTCCTGTTCTATTCCTTGAGCCTCCTCACTATCCTTGTGCTGCCCTGCACAGCCCGCTTGTCTACCAGGCTCATTGGGTGATATAAAGCACCTTCTTTCTCTCCTAAGGGGCTCAACCCGGGCTAGCGCTTCTGGCGGGGCTGCACGTTCTGGACGGGGGTCGGGGCTGATAATTCTCGACTGGCCGGTGTAGGCGGCTCAGGGGTGAACTCGCCTGTACCGTGACTCATAGCCAGCACTCCGGTGGTGGACTAGGATTCCCCCGGACTGTAGCAGTTCCGGCACTGGGTCTCCTCCTTCTGTCTGAGTCGCTGCTCCTTCTGGGCGCCCTCCCTGTGGTGCCCCCTGAAGGATCCTCTGTCTCTCTCGTTCTGCTTCTCTCTTTGTGTTTCCCGCTCTCCACTCTGCTCTGGTCTGAAACTCCTCCCACCGGGACTGGGTCTCTCAGCAAAGGATTTAACCCTGTAGTCCCCTGCTCTATAGAGTGTGTGGATGCAGGATAAGAGCCTTAGGTTGACGTTACACTCCCCAATGACAGAAATACTGCACACTCAGTTATGGGTGCAGTACCCCTAATGTGGCGCACTGACCAGTGGGGCGCCACATACACCACCGTTAACTCTCTGTCTCCCCACGCTGCTCTCACCTCCAGTGGTGTCAGTATGCCACTCTCATGTTCCCCGGTATCCACACGCCGCCCTCACCTCCCTCTGGTGTCCGCATGCCGCCTTCGCCTCCCTCCGTCTCCCCACACCACCCTCACCTCCCCTGTTCTCCACACGCTGCCCTCACCTTTCCCAGTCTTCACATGCTGCCCTCACTGGTCCCATGCTCCACACACCGCCCTCACTTCCCCGGTCTTAGCACACTGCCCTCACCTCCCCTGGGCTCCGCATACCGCCTTCATTTCCCCCAGTATCCGCATGCTGCCCTCACCTCCCCCAGTATCCGCATGCCGCCCTCACCTCTCCCAGTATCCGCACGCTGCCCTCACCGCACTGGGCTTCGCATGCCGCCCTCACTTCCCGGTGTTTGAACGCCGCTCTCACCTTCCCTAGTCTCCGCACGCTGTCCCCACTCACCTTGTCACAGCACGCCTCCCACACTTCCCCTGGTTTCCACACGCCGCCCTCACCTTCGCTGATCTCCATACGCCGGCCTCATCTTCCACGTTCTCCACACGCCGTCCCCATCTTTTCCAGTCTCCACACGTCGCCCTCACCTCCCTCTGGTGTCCGCATTCCCGCCTTCGCCTCCCTCCGTCTCCCCACACCACCCTCACCTCCCTGTTCTCCACACGCTGCCCTCACCTTTCCCAGTCTTCACATGCTGCCCTCACTGGTCCCATGCTCCACACACCGCCCTCACTTCCCCGGTCTTAGCACACTGCCCTCACCTCCCCTGGGCTCCGCATACCGCCTTCATTTCCCCCAGTATCCGCATGCTGCCCTCACCTCCCCCAGTATCCGCATGCCGCCCTCACCTCTCACAGTATCCGCACGCTGCCCTCACCGCACTGGGCTTCGCATGCCGCCCTCACTTCCCGGTGTTTGAACGCCGCTCTCACCTTCCCTAGTCTCCGCACGCTGTCCCCACTCACCTTGTCACAGCACGCCTCCCACACTTCCCCTGGTTTCCACACGCCGCCCTCACCTTCCCTGATCTCCATACGCCGGCCTCATCTTCCACGTTCTCCACACGCCGTCCCCATCTTTTCCAGTCTCCACACGCCGCCCTCACCTCCCCGGGTCTTCGCACACTGCCCTCTACTTCCCCGATCTCCACACACCGCCCTCATCTACCCTGGTCACCGTACGCCTGCCTCATGTCCCCCAGTCTCTGCACACTGCCCTCACCACCGAGACAACAAAATACAACAAAACTTGCATTATGAACGCAACACTTTTACTGCCAAGAGAGCAGGTTTCAGCTGCAGAAAAAAAAGCTGCAAAAATGCAACATATGAACACGACCTTGGTGTAGACAGATTCATTGATTTGTGCAACATATTAACTGTACAAGTTCAAAGGAAAGACACACATATTTCCATCTTCTATCGCTGTATTTATCCATTGACCATTGTTATTAGCCCGGATTTTTCTCGTCCAGATTGAGTTTAAGCTCCGGCTGAATTTCACACTTTTCAGTGATTGTTTTCCATTTTCAGTGTAAGTGATTTAACTCGAGCCCGGTTCCAATAATGTGATTTCTACAGATCGGCTTAGTTAGAAAAAGGTTTTCAGTTTCAATTTACAAGCTGTCACAATATTAGGGAAGGATATTTGTAAGCTTGTTTCCTAAGACCCCTGTCACCGCCTCCGCCTAAAGTACTAAATTAGATATTACCTGCGTCTGGAATACAGATCAGGACGATTGTCCTTCTACAGAAAACGTATGAGGGTTGAATGAAAAGTAATGCTTCTACTTTCGTAACTCCTCAGTAGATAGCAGCACTGGTATGCAGCAGGTACTGGACTGTTCAGTAGACTCTCCTCTTCAGCTCCATTTGATGTGAAGCCTTAGCAATGAATGCTTGTGTTGTTACAATGTGAAGAATGAAATCCTGCGCTGACGGTCGGTCAATGAACATGGAACAACAATCTATTCAGAATATTATATCACAGTGCTGCAAATTTAGAAATTACATCTAACAAGGGTCCGAAAAAGAAGGGAAATGTTTTCCTGCAGCATGACAATGCCAAATGTTTCCATCAAAACCCAAGTTTAGGAAGGTGGAGGCATTACTTTTCATTCAACCCTCGTACTTGGTGCTGACAAAAACTTATCAAAAGTTGTAAGAATATCACTGTTTTTTGGAAGTTTTGGCTATAATTCTTACAGTAATTTTTAGGACCCCCCTCACTGTAAACAACAATCAAGAGCTGCTCTGTAAGTGTCACAGATAAGTCCATAATATTACACCATATCTGTTAAGAATTCATACCGTATTCAATAAGCTGTTCTCTGCATCTTTCATGACCTTCCTGTCACACCCAGGTGAGGGAATGCCCATCCAGTGTGCAGAGCAAAACAGAGGGGGGCACCAAGGAAGATGACAATGGAAGGTCCTAGCATTAGCGAGACTAACACTCACCTGAGACTGGAGTCTGCACTACCTAACATCCCTATATGGATCCTTCACCCTGTCGCTTTCATGTGCCTAGGCTATTGCTGGCCATGAATTCACCCTGACAATTGTGCAAGCCAGGGAGACACTAGTCTCACTACTACAATAAAACAATACAAGGGAGGTA
Organism: Allobates femoralis; assembly: GCA_033576535.1. NCBI lineage: Eukaryota > Metazoa > Chordata > Amphibia > Anura > Aromobatidae > Allobates > Allobates femoralis. The sequence goes on along the minus strand of JARQOC010000004.1, from coordinate 584,433,710 downwards.
AGACAAACAGATGGTAACAGACATAACAAACAGCAATCTTCAGGAACATTGCTGCAGCTCCAGCAGCAAATTCTTCAGATTCTCCAGACACAGGCTTCTTCTAAGTGCTCAGTATACAGAAAATAACCAGCTCTGGATAGAAGCTAAGAGTGTGTGCATACATAGTGGAAGAGCATGGTCACAAGGTGGTACAGCTGAGATAAAGACTACTAGTTCTCAGCCAGATGGCAAAGGGTCCTTAATTCTTTCAGCACTAAAAGAAAACAAATCCACTCTAATATGTGATAGCCAAGCAAACAGCAGCGAGTATCTGCCTGCTTATACTGTACCCAATCTGCTGGCTGCAATTCACATCTCTACCACTAGATGGCCAAATAGAGACGTGTTAGCATCAACATCTTCTGCCAGAGTGTCACAAAATCATGTTATTACTTTTTAACCTTTCACCACCTTCCTGTCACGCCTGGGTGAGAGAATGCTCAGTGTGTGGCCCATCACAGAGGGGTTCACCAGGGAAGATCACAACAGAGGTTCTAGCATTAGTGAGAGAGGTGAGTGGTCACCTCCTCACACTCACCTGAGGCTGGAGTCTGCACTCCCTAACATCCCTATATGGTTCCTACCCCCCATCGCCGTCACATGCCTATTTCCTTGCTGGACCTAAACTCAACCTTTACCTTACTATTGTGCAAGCCATTGAGACACTAGTCTCACTACTACAATAAAACAACACAAGAAAGGTAGGACAAACAGATGGCAAAAGTCACAACAAACAGAAATTATTAAATACAGGAACATTTCTGCAGCTCCAGAGACAGGCTCCGTCCAAGTGATCAGTGTACAGAAAATGACCAGCACTGGTTAGGAGCCAATAATGCATAATATATATATATATATATATATATATATATATATAGCTGAAGGGAGTGGTCACAAGGAACTGCAGCTGATATAAAGGCTACTAGTCCTCAGCTAGATGGGAAAGGGTCCTTAGCAAATATTTCAGCACTAAAAGAGAGCAAATCTACTCCAATATGTGATAGTCAAGCAGGCAGCAGCGAGTATCTGCAATCAATTATGCATTGTGACCTTCTGATCTCAGATCCCCTAGAGGTCTCATCAGAATGTGACACATCCGTGACACTTCCCTTCCTTTTTCTTGGATCAATATATGTGAGATGTGAGGTGACTAGTTAAAAAAATATTGATTTAATAATTTTGTCTTGGGAGATCTTGGTGGACTTTGTGTCTATATGACGCCATCAAGTGGTTATAATGTGAACTGCATCCTGTCAAGGTCTTTGATATTTTTACTTGAATTTCTAAAGTGAAAAACTGAAACCCTTCAAAGCATCGGAGGAAGGGAGGGTGTCCAGCACTGCAGTGTAATGCTTTAAAAACAGATGAAGACGTCGGCAGATGAGAATAATACAGGGGGGCAGAGGATTGAGATTTAAAACAATGTGCCTGAGTGGTGCTTTATGGAAACATAACATTATTGTGTATATTGGGATTTTAATTTTGATATTTTTTTTTGTAAATCTGTTATATTGCTGCTTACATACATAATAATATCAGAAATATTGCAAACTCAATACTGGCCACAAGGCCTTACACTAGACTCATTCTCCCTGCTCTGTACAGAAGACTTTTCAGCAGCCTTATTATCCTCACATACAGGATCACAATGACTGATAACACCTCTATATGCAGTGAATATCACAGGATCTACCATTCACAATAGGTGATATCACAGCTCACCTCCTTGTGTACAATGACTGATAACACCTCTATATACAGTAGATAACACAGGATCCACCATTCACAATAGATGATATCACAGCTCACCTCCTCCTCCTGTACAATGACTGATAACACCTCTATATACAGTAGATAACACAGGATCCACCATTCACAATAGGTGATATCACAGCTCACCTCCTCCTCCTGTACAATGACTGATAACACCTCTATACACAGTAGATAACACAGGATCCACCATTCACAATAGGTGATATCACAGCTCACCTCCTCCTTTACAATGACTGATAACACCTCTATATACAGTAGATAACACAGGATCCACCATTCACAATAGGTGATATCACAGCTCACCTCCTCCTCCTGTACAATGACTGATAACACCTCTATATACAGTAGATAACACAGGATCCACCATTCACAATAGATGATATCACAGCTCACCTCCTCCTCCTGTACAATGACTGATAACACCTCTATATACAGTAGATAACACAGGATCCACCATTCACAATAGGTGATATCACAGCTCACCTCCTCCTCCTGTACAATGACTGATAACACCTCTATACACAGTAGATAACACAGGATCCACCATTCACAATAGGTGATATCACAGCTCACCTCCTCCTCCTGTACAATGACTGATACCATCTCTATATACAGTAGATAACACAGGATCCACCATTCACAATAGGTGATATCACAGCTCACCTCCTCGTCCTGTACAATGACTGATAACACCTCTTATATACAGTAGATAACACAGGATCCACCATTCACAATAGGTGATATCACAGCTCACCTCCTCCTCCTGTACAATGACTGATAACACCTCTATATACAGTAGATAACACAGGATCCACCATTCACAATAGATGATATCACAGCTCACCTCCTCCTCCTGTACAATGACTGATAACACCTCTCTATACAGTAGATAACACAGGATCCACCATTCACAATAGGTGATATCACAGCTCACCTCCTCCTGTACAATGACTGATAACACCTCTATATACAGTAGATACCACAGGATCCACCATTCACAATAGGTGATATCACAGCTCACCTCCTCCTGTACAATGACTGATAACACCTCTATATACAGTAGATAACACAGGACCCACCATTCACAATAGGTGATATCACAGCTCACCTCCTCTTGCTGTACAATGACTGATAATACCTCTATATACAGTAGATAACACAGGATCCACCATTCACAATAGGTGATATCACAGCTCACCTCCCCCTCCTCCCTGCATTATGACCTTTGTGTAGATTATAGCTTGCTGATTTTATTAAAAAAATACATGAAAAATGAAAACTTGATTTAAAAACTATATAAAAATATTGTAACATAAAAACTTTTTTAAATAAGTCGTTCTCTGATCATACTTCCCCTGTGATTATATTCTATAAAAGATAAGATTGGGCAGTGACACAAGCTGTATGTTGAGCCAAGGGCAAATTTGCAGTGTATATCAAAGAGCGTAGTAGTACTCGGTGTGCGCTAAGATATGCACCAACATAGGGAGACCCGTAATTTGTTCCTGAAGAAGTAAGTGATGCTCCGAAACGCGTAGAAATAAGAATCACCATCTTTATCTCCTGGGACGTCCCTTTTTTACGGTGCCAAGGCATTTTTAACCTCTTCAGATTCAATACATAGAGTGTTTGAAGGCGAAAATAGTCTTCGTTCTCACTTTATTCTGTATGTCCAGTGCATGTTCCCATATGTTGCATCTACAAAGGCCAGGTGAGCTCGAGGTTCCAATCTACATTAGGGTTTCAATGAATATTGGTCTGAATTTCCTTCACCAGCCTAAATCTCGCCCTTGTTAGACTCTCATTTTTGTTTTTCAGGTAATGTGATGGAATTTTTTTATTTTTATCATTTTGATGTTTATGTTGTTTTCTTTTCCTCCTCAGCTCCAGATGCTCCATACACACACTGGAAGCAAACTGTATTCTACATGGAGGATTACCTGACTGTACGGAGAGGAGAAGAACTGTATGGAACGATATCGATGAAACCAAATGCTAATAACATCGTAAGCTCAGCGATTGTCTACCTCATCCTCTGCAGTATAAGAATATGTAGCTAGGGGGCCTCCATGGTAGCTCTTCTGGGGGGGACCTACCATGGATAGAAACTAGTGATGAGTGAGTACTACCATGCTCAGGTGCTCGTGACAAGTAGTTGGATGCTCAGACAGGTCTTCTGAAAACCTACAATGGATAGAGACTAATGATGAGTGAGTACTACCGTGCTCAGGTGGTCGATGCTTGTCACAAGTAGCTGGATGTTCAGACAGGTCTTCTGAAAACCTACAATGGATAGAGACTAGTCATGAGTGAGTACTACCGTGCTCAGGTGCTCGGTGCTCGTAACAAGTAGTTGGATGTTCAGACAGGTCTTCTGAAAGCCTACAATGGATAGAGATTAATGATGAGTGAGTACTACCGTGCTCAGGTGCTCGGTGCTCGTAACAAGTAGTTGGATGCTCAGACAGGTCTTCTGAAAACCTACAATGGATAGAGACTAGTAATGAGCAAACACTACCATGCTCGGGTGCTCAGTGCTCGTAACAAATAGTTGGATTTTCAGACAGGTCTTCTGAGGACCCACAAAGGATAGAGACTCGTGATGAGCGAGTACTAATATGCTTGGGTGCTCGGCACTCATAACGAGCAGTTGGATACTCAGTCAGGTCTTCTGAGAACCTACAATGGATAAAGACTAGAGATGAGCGAGCACTACCATGCTCGGGTGCTCAGTGCTCGTAATGAGTAGTTGGATACTCAGACAGGTCTTCTGAGAGCCTACAATGGATAGAGACTAGTGATGAGTGAGCACTACCATGCTCTAGTGCTCAGTACTCATAATTGACGCTCGGATGGGCTTTACTATTTTACTGAGTATAGTGGAAGTCAATGGGCATTTTAATGTACATATGTTCAAGTTCTTCATTTACTTCCATTATACTCAGCAAACGAGTCAAGACTGTCTGAACATCAAAATGCTCGTTAAGAGTACCACGATCCTGAGCATGGTATTGCTCACTCAACACTAGTCTCTATCCATTGTAGATCCTTAGAAGACTCATCTGAGCGTCAACTGTTTGTTACGAGTATTGAGCACACAAGCATGGTATTGCTCACTCTCACTATTCTCTATCCATTGTAGGTCCTTAAAAGACCCATCTGAGCATCCAACTGCTCATTATGAGTACCGAGCACCTGACCATGGTAGTGCTCGCTCATTACTAAACTCTATCCATTTTAAGTTCTCAGAAGACTTGTCTGAGCCTCCAACTGCTCGTTATAAGCACCGAGCCCCCATCATGGTAGTACTCCCTCATCACTAATAGAGACCCCAGATAATCTTTCCTCCATGTACATTCAGACTAGGACTGTTGAGTCTACCAAAAATAATTAAGGTTCACTATCTATTAATACAGAAAATTTTCACTTTAGGTTGACCCAATGAGAAATGGACATTTAGAGAGCTTTTTTATGAATTACTCAATGTTGTGTTGTACTTTTGGACCATAAGATTATCTTCTGATAGGCCAGTGTGTTCATGACTCCATAGAAATAAGTTTCTCCATCTAGGTAGGCACAAATGATGATAGATAGGAATCACAAGATGTAGGAAAAGTGGCACAGAGGATCCTCCCCAAGCACCAGGCCCTCTTTTTTTTTACAAAGTTATAGAGTCCCATACCTGATAACTCTCTGGAGATAAAAGGGAGAACTCTGGGCTACTGGAACAGGTAGAAAATCTCTCGAGAACTCCAGGAGGCTACATTGCTCCTTGTGTTTGGCTTCAGATTAGCTCAGAGTTGAGCAAATAGATTTGTAACACCCTGGGTCCAGCAGTCACATTGGTGGACTGCCCGATGCCTCTAGTTATCGAAGGAGTCACAAATAAGTAGGAGGTGTACAATGCTCTGGTCTAGTGGTCACGGGCTAATTATTAGGCTGCTGGACCCAGATGCTGCAAATCTTTTTGCTCAACTCTAATTTAGTCCCAATTAGAGATGAAGAAATTGATTCTAATAAAATAGGATTTATTAGATTTTTTTTCATTATTTTAAGGCCTGGGAAGGGGTTAAACATACTAAAAGTGTATACTCACCCATCCGTCCTGCACACATTCACGTGGCGTGTCAAACGTTTCAATGACGTGCGTTGCCACATGTAACTGCTCAAGGCCAAGGCAGTGGTGGTAGAGCCGAAGAGAAGACCGAAGACGAGAAAAAGATCCTAAGCAATGACCACAGCAATGAGCGAGGAGCAGAAAAAGCATGAGGTGTGCCCAGATAGATAAACATACTCTTTTCTAGTTTTTAGCTCTTTCCTGGCTTTCGTTTATTATGGTTTGGGGTCTATGAGCAAGATAATTCCCTTCTGGGTCATTTCCAATTCCTGACAAAAAATTTTTTTAGCCGAATTGAACCCAAATCAATTTTTTTTAAGTTTTCTTATCTCTATTCCCAATGCTCCAAGCCCATATTCTGCGGGTGCGAAAGAAGTGTGGCCAGCAAAAGAGGGGCGTTTATGCTTTAAAAAATTGGTAACTTCTTTTTCCTTAGGGAGTTTGTAAAACATGGTAAGTTTACCAAAAAAATAAGTGACCATTTCATCTATGCATGTCATATCTCTGGGCAGTAAAAATCACATGCCCACCACTGCTGGATACTCAATCAAGTATCAGGGTGCTCGGGAACACTTTGTACTCAGTCAAGTACGGGTGCTCGGGAACACTTTGTTCTCAGGTCGAGTATCGGGGTGCTCGGGAACACTTTGTACTCAGTCGAGTATCGGGGTGCTTGGAACACTTTGTACTCAGTCTGTGATCGCAGTGCTTGGGAACACTTTGTACTCCAGTTGGTTGAGTATCGGGGTGCTTGGGAACACTTTGTACTCAGTCGAGTATCGGGGGTGCTCAGGAACACTTTGTACTCAGTCTAGTATCGGGGTGCTTGGGAACACTTTGTTCTTAGTCGAGTATCGGGGTGCTCGGGAACACTTTGTACTCAGTCGAGTATCGGTTGCTCGGGAACACTTTGTACTCAGTCTTGTATCGGGTGCTTGGGAACACTTTGTACTCAGTCGAGTATCGGGGTGCTTGGGAACACTTTGTTCTCAGTCGAGTATCGCAGTGCTCGGAACACTTTGTACTCAGTTGAATATCGAGGTGCTCAGGAACCACTTTGTACTCGGTTGGTCGAGTATCGGGGCGCTTGGGAACACTTTGTGCTCAGTTGGTCGAGTATCGGGGTGCTTGGGAACACTTTGTACTCAGTTGGTACGAGTAATGGGGTGCTTGGGAACACTTTGTGCTCAGTTGGTCGAATTGTAGTATCGGGGTTGTTGGGAACACACTTTGTACTCATGTTGGTACGCGAGTAATGGGGTGCTTGGGAACACTTTGTACTCAGTTGGTCGAGTATCGGGGTGCTTGGGAACACTTTGTACTCAGTCGAGTATCGGGGTGCTTGGGAACACTTTGTACTCAGTCAAGTATCACGGGAGCTCTGATGTGTCGTTAGTGAATGATCCGACACAAAGAGTTGGCTCCCTTCAGTGAATGTGGTGAACCAACACCCCAGTGAGAGCCACTTGCAGTCTCTGAATGGCACCCACCCTCCCCCTAAAATGCTCTTTTTATGGATGGCTGTATGTGGGCAGAGAGCAGAACTGTTCATCATTACTTGACTTCCATTATATTTGTAACTTAGGTTGAGCCCATCAGAGCATCCGACCTGCTCAATTTGAGTAATGAGCACCTGTGCATGGGGTGTTTATGTAATATATATATATATATATATGGAGACCGAGTAGTTGAAAAAACAGGCACCACACCTACACAGCTTTAGTTTGCTTGCCAGCGCACTCTAAACAAATGGCTACATGCAAATGTGCATATTTAGTTATGGGGTGCTACTGTGGGAACAAAGTCATAGGGCAAAAATGAAAGAATAGGTGCTCACACCCATTAATGACTTTTGCACGTAAAAACTTTTATTTTCAGTGAAGGGTTACATGAAGCAGGGAGGGAGGAGAAGGAGGACGAGTTGTTTCACGCCGGGTTTGAGGGCCAGTGGAAGTGCCAAACCCAGCACAAAACGACTCTTCATCCGTTCCTTCTCCTCCCTGCTTCATGTAACCCTTCACTGAAAATAAAAGTTTTTAAGTGCAAAAGTTATCAACGGGTGAGTGCACCTATTCTTCTAGTCTTTCATTTTTGAGATTATATATATATATATATATATATATATATATATATATACAGTTAGGGCCAGAAATATTTGGACAGTGACACAATTTTGGCGAGTTGGGCTCTGCATGCCACCACCAGGGTGGATAAAAATCTTGATTTTTTTAAAAAAATCAAAAAAATCAGATTTTTTTGATTTAAATCAGATTTTTTTGATTTAAATCATTTGATTTAAATCAGATTTTTTAATCAAGTTGTACATAAGCAAAACTTTGTCTTTTTGCAAATCTAATTGTTTTACACAAATAAAAATATTAAAACAGTTGATTATGAAACCTAATAATTTTTATTTGCACTATTAAACACTCAGAATTGAACTACAGAGAGTAAGTACTTTTTAACAATAGCCTATCTCTAACGTTTGAAGTAAGCAAACATCTTCAGTGAATACATCAGTCCTTTAAGCCTACTGTTTATTTAGGACTTTTAATAGGAAAACCAGTTGTCCTGCTTTAGCAGTTCCTAAGCGGTTTCGGACTGTTGTGTGCACAAAACCTTTCTTTCCAAGATCTGCTGCTGGCATCTCAACAAAATGAACCCAAATAGGGTCTCTCTTACGACCTGCTGCCATGGCTCACACAGATCACTTATGAAGTTTGATTGTTACTACAGCCTGAGCCAAGCACTGCTGATGTTACTACAGCCTGAGCCAAGTACTGCTGACTATCCAACAAGTTTGGGCATGTCAACTGAATGCAGGGAAAAAGAAACTAAACCAAAACTGAAACCAAGCTAGAAGTGTGGAATTAAAGGGGCAGTATGAACAAAATGTGGAGGCTATTAATAGTTTATACAATTAAGACATGCTGCTTTTAAACACCTACCTATTGCCATATAGTAAAACAAAAAAGATTTTTACTTACTTTGGGGTCCCCCCCTCACCCTGGCGTTAGATCGTTGCCCCTAGTTTCATCCGTGTAACTATGGGCGCACATGCACACTGCTCTCACTTCTCATTTTAATCGTGATTTATATTAAAAAAAAACCTTTTGATTTAAATCAGTGATTTAAATCATGATTAAAATCATGATTTAAATCGATCCGATTTAAATAGAAAAAAAACTTTTGATTTAAATCGTGATTTAAATCGGCGTGATTTAAATCAATCCACCCTGGCCACCACATTGGATTTGAAATGAAACCTCTACAACAGAATTCAAGTGCAGATTGTAACGTTTAATTTGAAGGGTTGAACAAAAATATCTGATAGAAAATGTATTTTTTCTAGTTATTTGATCCAGCAGTCCTGCTGGCTCCGGTTCACATTAGTCTGTGAGTGCTGTGCAGTTTTTTTTTTTCTGTTTTTGTTCTGTTTTATATATACATATATATATATATATATATATATATAGAGAGAGAGAGAGAGAGAGAGAGCGAGCTAAGTGTGTGCATGTCCACTAAAGGAATCCACCCGTTGCACCTACAATCACAACATTTTGCACACACACCCTATTTGACTTAGGGACCATCCATCACTATGTTTTTTAAGGGGAAATGTTAACCCTCCTCCCCCCAAAACGGCCTATTTACTGTATGCGCGTGTCGTGTGTATGTATGCATGTCCACTATACACCCATATACTGTATGGTCATATCGCTCATATATGGTAATGCCTTTATATGGACATATTGCCCATATATAGTAATAGCACAGGTGTCCCTCATGGTTGTAGTGGGAATAGTGCCCCAAGCAGGAAATACCAGTGTACTGCAGGAGGTCACACAGCCACCAGTATACCGCAGGAGGTCGCACGTAGCCTCCAGTATACCGCAAGAGGCCACACCCAGCCCCAGTATACAGCAGAAGGTCACACACAGCCCCTAGTATACTGCAGGAGGTCACACACAGCCCCCAGTATACCACAGGAGGTCGCGCACAGCCTCCAGTATACTGCAGGAGGTCACACGCAGCCCCCAGTATACAGCAAGAGGTCGCACACAGCCTCCAGTATACCACAGGAGGTCGCACACAGCCTCCAGTATACCACAGGAGGTCACACACAGCCCCCAGTATACCACAGGAGGTCGCACACAGCCCCCAGTATACCACAGGCGGTCGCACACAACCCCTCCGGTATACCACAGGAGGTCACACACAGCCCCCAGTATACCCCAGGAGGTCGCACATAGTGTCCAGTATACTGCAGAAGGTCGCACACAGCCTCCAGTATACCACAGGAGGTCGCACACAGCCTCCAGTATACCACAGGAGGTCGCACACAGCCCCCAGTATACAGCAGGAGATCGCACACAACTTCCAGTATACTTCAGGAGCATACACACAGCCCCCAGTATACCGCAGGAGGTTCCACACAGTCTCCAGTATACCACAGGAGGTCGCACACAGCCTCCAGTATACCCCAGGAGGTCGCACACAGTGTCCAGTATACTGCAGGAGGTCGCACACAGCCTCCAGTATACCACAGGCAGTCGCACACAACCCCTCCAGTATACCACAGGAGGTCGCACACAGCCTCCAGTATACCACAGGAGGTCGCACACAGCCCCCAGTATACCCCAGGAGGTCGTACACAGTGTCCAGTATACTTCAGGAGGTCACACGCAGCCTCCAGTATACTACAGGAGGTCACACACAGCCTCCAGTATACCGCAGGAGGTCGCACACAGCCTCCAGTATACCACAGGCGGTCGCACACAACCCCCAGTGTACCTCAGGAGGTCACACACAGCCTCCAGTATACCACAGGAGGTCGCACACAGCCTCCAGTATACCACAGGAGGTCGCACACAGCCCCCAGTATACCCCAGGAGGTCGCACACAGTGTCCAGTATACTGCAGGAGGTCACACACAGCCTCCAGTATACCGCAGGAGGTCGCACACAGCCTCCAGTATATCACAGGAGGTCGCACACAGCCTCCAGTATACCACAGGAGGTCGCACACAGCCCCCAGTATACTACAGGAGGTCACACACAGCCCCCAGTATACCATAGGAGGTCGCACACAGCCCCCAGTATACCACAGGAGGTCGCACACAGCCTCCAGTTTACCACAGGAGGTCGCACACAGCTCCCAGTATACCGCAGGAGATCGCACACAGCCTCCAGTATACCACAGGAGGTCACACACAGCCCCGAGTATACCGCAGGAGGTCGCACACAGCATTCAGTATACCACATGCGGTCGCACACAGCCTCCAGTATACCACAGACGGTCACACACAGTGTCCAGTATACTGCAGGAGGTCACACACAGCCCCCAGTATACTGCAGGAGGTCGCACACAGCATCCAGTATACCACAGGAGGTCGCACACAGCATCCAGTATACCGCAGGAGGTCGCGCACAGTGTCCAGTACACCGCAGGAGGTCGCGCACAGCCCCCAGTATACCGCAGGAGGTCGCGCACAGTGTCCAGTATACCGCAGGAGGTCGCACACAGTCCCCAGTATGTGCGGGTTGGGGGGGCACTTTTTAGGAAAGGGGCGGGATTGCAGGTTTGTGGGGGGGGGGGTGCGGATCTGGGAGGCCAGGTTTGAGTGGTGTCGGGGGTTGGATGTGGGGGGGGGGGGGGGCAGGTTTGGGGGGATGCTGGTTTTGGATAGGGCAGAGGGTGGGGGTGCGTGTTTGGGGAGCCAGGGGTGGGGTTTTGGGAAGGGTACAAGGGACAGGTTTGGGGGGAAGAGAAGTTTTGGGGTGGGGCAAGGGGTTAAGGGTAGGTTTAGCGGGGAGCGGGCGTGGATGGGGTGGGTTTGGGTTGGGGGAGGACATGTGTGGGGGGCAATTCGATGGGTATATTGGACATACATAAACACACACACTCAGCTTATAACTAAGAACAGTTAGTTACTATGCTCGGGCAACACCGGGCTCTACAGATAGTTACCTATAAAAATAAAAGATAAAAAATGATTGTTACCGGATATTGGCGATTACTGTGCAGAATGCAGCTAGTGGAACCTGGCTGTTCTCATTGCGCTTTGTCTATAAATGCTAATACACCTCATTTGTCACAATGATCTCCGAGGGTGTTTTTATAGTATTTGCTGACTGTCAGCTGTAGAGACTCTCCTGTACAGAGGACACAGCGGTATAATATCCCTTTATAATATAAAGAGATTTACAGCTTTGATTTGCTCTGTGACAAAATCCATTTGTAATATGAGGCAATGATGCAATATTAAAATGAGCCTTGCGCAGAAATCAGCAATGGAGAAGGATAAGCATCAGGGTCTCTTCTATGTGATCTTATCATTTATTGATCAGTGTCGTCGCTGCATCTTGTGTTATCATTGATCCGAGTAGGTTGACAATTCATCGACGTCCATCTAGTGTGTCCCAGTTGTACCTGGCAGAAGTCAATATCTCTGTATTCTTTGTATAGAGTAGCAGTCCCATGTAGGAGCTTTCATCTTGACTCTCTGTAATAAGTCCTTCATTCCATCTACAATTGTTGCTATCAGTGTTGTATTGTTTGTGCCTCGCTCTACCTTGAACCATGCCATGTCACCGTGCTCCGTTCGGACTGGTTGATGTAAAGGTTCCCAATGAGGCTGATCAGATGGTTCGGCACTTACAGTGTTGGCCAAAAGTATTGACACCCCTGCAATTCTGTCAGATAATACTCAGTTTCTTCCTGAAAATGATTGCAATCACAAATTCTTTGGTATTATTATCTTCATTTAATTTGTCTTCAATGAATAAACCCAAAAAGAATTGTCCTAAAGCCAAATTGGATCTAATTCCACACCAAACATAAAAAAGGGGGTGGACAAAAGTATTGGCACTGTTAGAAAGATCATGTGATGCCAAGGACTGGGCAAGATCAGTGTTTATTCCTATTCCAAAGAAGGAAGATGCCATTGATTGTGGAAACTATTGGACTATTGCACTCAAACCTCATGCCAGCAAAATACTGCTGAAGATCCTACAAAGACGGCTACACTCTTACTTTGACAAAGAGTTAACGGAGGAACAAGCAGGATTCAGAAAAGGCAGCGGAACAAGAGATGTAATTGATAACATGAGATGGATAATGGAAAAGGCCAAAGAATATAACAAGGAGCTCTATTGTTGATTCATCGACTACAGCAAAGCCTTCGAGTGTAGTCTTCAAGTGCTTTTATTAATCACCTGTGACATCACACGACTAGACAGTGTAGTGGGGGCGGGGAGCAGTAGACACTGGACGACAGCGCCGTTTCGCACCTGGCTGGTGCTTCTATGGACACGTGAAAGCAATCGCCAGGTGCGAAACTGCGCTGTCGTCCAGTGTCTACTGCTCCCCTCCCGCCCCCACTACACTGTATAGTCGTGTGATGTCACAGGCGATTAATAAAAGCACTTGAAGACTACACTCGAAGGCTTTGCTGTAGTCGATGAATCAACAATAGAGCTCCTTGTTATATTCTTTGGCCTTTTCCATTATCCATCTCATGTTATCAATTACATCTCTTGTTCCGCTGCCTTTTCTGAATCCTGCTTGTTCCTCCGTTAACTCTTTGTCAAAGTAAGAGTGTAGCCGTCTTTGTAGGATCTTCAGCAGTATTTTGCTGGCATGAGGTATGAGCACAATAGTCCAATAGTTTCCACAATCAATGGCATCTTCCTTCTTTGGAATAGGAATAAACACTGATCTTCTCCAGTCCTTGGGCCATTTAGCAGTAGTCCATATCTGTTGACACAGCCATGTGTTGACTTCTACTGCTTCAGACTTTATTAGCTCTATTGGAAAATTGTCACATCCAGGCACTTTGTTTTTTGACCAAAGCTTTATTGCAGCAAAGACTCCTTCCTTCAAGATGCTCGGCTCGCTATCATGTCCAGTCTCAGGTTCGTCCTGTATCACTGACTCATTCTTGTTGAGATGCTCCGTGTATTCTTTCCATCTTTTATTGATCTGTTCTGACTCAGTTAGTTTGTTCCCATTGGTGTCTTTTAGCATTCCCACTCTTGGGTCTAGTGTTCAATAATATCATATGAGGCATCTTGGTCAGTGGCAGCATATAGGGTATCCAAGGGAGCCTTCTAGAAAAGCAGTACATTTCAGCAGCGCCTGGGAGATTTGCTCATTCTTCTGAAAATATCTGGAAGACTCCTGAATGTTCCAAGAGAATATAGAAACAATGCATACTTGCCCACATTACAGTTTGCAGCATAGATATATTAAGAGCTTCTCATCCACTTTGGGGCACATTCTTAAATGCATGCATTTGAGGTTAAAAATTATTTCTCCAATTGGGTTTCATTAAAATTGTTGCACCGTTTTAACTTCTATAACATCTATGCTGCATCGTTTATTACAGGCTGCAGAATGGTTTAACTGAGAGTCCATCAGTGAGCTGATTGTGACAGGAATACTAGAAAGTGTGTAGATCTCTTATCTGTCTCTTTCTGTTCACCTCTTATCTGATTTATGACCGAAGATCACATCAAAGTTGAATGTAAAGAGAACCAAAGAGCCTGGAAAAAACAAAAAAAAAGCAACATTTTCAATGAAGCTCATTTGCAAAAATGATTTTTATCCCCAGATTCATGCATTTAAGTAAAATAAAAATATGCATTCAAACCACTTTAAGTTCCACCCCCTAATCCTAGCCCCACCCAATGAGAATGCTTTTTTCTGGTAGAGTGTATCCCACCCTAGGGAGACCGTTGATGAGTCTGGGACCTGAAGGTTACAATGCCATATGGATGACAGTTCTAGAAGTTGTATTTAAAGAGGTCCTGTCACCCCCTGCTGCATGGCAATCTAAATGCAGCACTGAATGCAGCATGTCTGCTGCATTCAGAGAAGGGGTCCCTCATGTGTCTGTGTGCTGTGTACCCCAAGATATAAACTTAGGAAAACTCACTGTTAGAAGCCATGAGGGCAGTCCCTGGTGCAGGAGCCAGCTCGATTGACAGTGGCCATTCCCTCCCCCTCTGCCTCTGTGTACCACCTCCTGCTGTGCTGTTTATGCTTTCCTCCTCTCCTCTCTGTCACTCACAGCATGCAAATCATTTGTCCTGACGTCAGCTCCAGAATCTTGCCCTGACAAAGCATAAACAGCACAGCAGGAGGTGGCACACAGAGGCAGAGGGGAGGGAATGGCCACTGTGAATCGAGCTCACTCCAGCCACAGGGACTGCCTTCATGGCAACAGTGAATTTTTCTAAGGCTATATCTCGGGGTACACAGCACATAAACACATGATGGACCCCTTCCCTGAATGCAGCAGACATACTGCATTCAGTGCTGCATTTAGATTGCCATGCAGCAGGGGGATGACAGGTCCTCTTTAAATGTATACACGTTCTTTTTGTGTTGTAGGTGTTTAGGACTCTTCAACCTTAATCTTAGGTGTAGCTTTTTGGTGACCACTCCCCTTCCCTATAAAGAATCTTACCAGCAAACCCAAGAGATAGAAGCTCATTTTATCTGCTAACCATTGAAATCCAGCCCCTGGAAAAGCAGTGGCGTCATGACAATTGCAGATGCGGTGTTTTGCTGCAATTGAGTTTAGTGTTTTATCCTTTTGTCTCTATTTTCCCCCTTTCTGTCTTCCTAACTTTGTGTTGTAGTATTGTAGAGGTGAAACTAGTGTCCTCACCAGCCTGAACACTAACCAGAGTGAGTTTAGGGCAAGCAAAGGCCTCAGCATGTGATGGCCATGGGGGGGAAGAACCCGTTAGGGACATTAGGGAGCTTAGGGTGCAGACACAGGTCAGTGTGAGAGGTAACCCCACTCCCTGTCGCTAGAGACTTCCTTCAATACCATTCCGTTGCTCCTTGTGTTTTATCATTCCATTGGTGAGGCTAGCATCTTCACCAGCCTTCACACCAACCAGGGTGAGTTCAGGGCAAGTCAGGGCGTAGGCACATGATGGTGATGGCAGGAAGTACTAGTATAGCGATGTTAGGGAGCACACAATTAAGACACAGGTCAGTGAGAAAAGGTGAGCCCACTCCCTATCGCCAGGGCCTTCCTTGTATACCATCCTTGTTGCTCAACCTTGTGTTGTATCATTGCATTGGTGAGGCTAGTGTCCTCACCAGCCTTCACACTAACCAGGGTGAGTTCAGGGCAATTGAGGGCCTAAGCACATGATGGTGATGGAAGGAAGGTACCATATAGGGATGTTAGGGAGCAGAAGTAGATCAGTGTCAAAAGGTGACCACCCCCTCCCTATCGCCAGGGCCTTCCTTCCATACCATATGCCCCAATGTGACAGGAAGACCCTGTAAAATGATTATGCAGCACCCGCATCAAACGTTAGGCACCATATCACAGATATTGAGACCTTACCTTAAGTGATTTCAATAACTGCCATACATATAGTCTAATATCTTTGCTTTCATTACAGCGGGATCTGGATTTCACAGTAGAATTGGATTTCAAAGGCCAACTGTGCGAAGCCTCAATATCCCATGATTACAAAATGCGTTAGAACAAGAGGCCAAGTCTCATTACCCCTCTACCTGCCATACTTGAAGCCGCCGGTACTTCTGAAGAAGGAAATCGGCCACTGGAAAGACAGTTCAGCTTCATGACCAGAGGAGATGAATGAAATAAAACAAAAATTCATATGTCATGAATTATTAATGTTGGAAGTAACTAATAAATGGGAAGAGCAAATATTCTGTGTGTATCGCTCGATGCCGTCAGTTGTGGTTTAAAGTTCTCGATGGGAATGTCTGATATTGAGATGCTTGTATCATGGCAATAAAGTGATAAATACTATGAAACGTGTAGGGTCTATTTGGGAGTGTTGATTGAATCGCTTATAATCAGTGTGTCCTTCCAGCAGCCACCACTAGAGGGAGCTCAATAAACAGTATACATTAAGCTGCTGAGCTCCCTCTAGTGGTGGCTGTAGATAATCTCAATGTTTAGGGTTCTGTTTTCAAGGCCAACCCTTTAAACATGTTATCGAAACATTTTCCAAAGAATTCAGGACCTGATGGAGTTAAAGATGGAGATTCAGTGTAAGAATTTCAAATTAAGTTGAAGTTGAAAATCTGTAGGTGAAATAACAAGCAACTTTTTATTTTTTCATAACGAAGCCACAAATAAAACATTAGGTGATTCATTTACATCTATATACATACAAAAGTAGAACATAATTTATTTGCACAGTAAAACAATACAATAAAATTTGAGAAAAACGTGTATTTTACATTTGATATAAACAACATAAAATATTTAATTTTATTTTATTTGAATTATTATTTTAATTATTTGTTCTTTTCAGTCTAAGATAGTAAGAAACCCTTTCTATAAAAAAGAGATCTTATATACTTTATTGCATCTATAAGGTTCTAAGGAAATATCTACATTGACAGAAAAAATTTAATTTAATGCTTCTGGACCATTTTACATATAGATATAATTTATTGAAAAATATATATTTATATATAATATATGTAATCTCTTCTGAGTATCAGCTTGTGTTCTGGCTCAAAGTTGCCTTTAGAAACATATTGGTTTCCCCTTAAATCAGTGAACAGTGGGTTGACAGACACATCATGGACAGTTTTGCTTAGATCATGAAATATCTAAGATAAAGCTGATCATATCACTGTATATATACTAATAAAAGGATAACATTCCCAAAAAGTATAGCAACAAAATATTCCACCAGGGAATGTGAAATAAACTCCCTCACTACTTTATACCATGAGGGAATCCTTTAATAACCTTAAACAACCAAGGATTTTGAAATTATTTAAAAAACTGTTTAATAAGGCCCTGCCCCTGAGGAGCTACTAACTGCTTTTTAGCTTACCAGATAATAATAATGAGGTCAGGTACTTTTGCATTAGCAGACTAGAATGTAAAACCTAAGTTAATGTATTAACTCAGTTATAAAGGTCATCACTATAAAGGTTTTTAATAATATAATTTTTTTTACTTTTAGTATTCATAATAGTAAGAAATCCATTATATTAAAAAATAAATCTTACAAAATGATATTGCCTTCACCCTGCCATTAGTCAAGGCTAACACATTAGCTTTTATGGAAGAAAGTCATTATTTAAAATAATGCTGTTCACAATATTCATATATTTACTGCTATAAGGACAATGTTTCCTAGAAAGTATAGCAAAGAATATTCTACCAGGAAATATGATATACCTCCTTCACTATTTTATATAATCAGGGAAATCAAATCCTCAAACTACCTTAATCAACCCATGATTTAGAAATTATATATTTTAAAAAAAATCATAATAAAGTCCCGCCCATGAGGATCTACTGATCTACCTTTAACAATAGATCTTACATAATTGTATTGCATTCACCTTTTTTATTCAAAGTTCTAAGCAAATACTAGACATCACCAGAAAAATATAATTTAACGGTAATGGACACCTTTTACATATACAGTAGATACAATCTTTCTAAAAATATTTTGCTCCTTAGTTCCAGTTTTTGTTCTAGCCCAAAGCTGACTTTAGAAATCTGCTGGTTCTCTTTGGAATAAGTCAACAATGTGATGACAAACATCCCTAACACCGCAGCTTAACTTTAGTGAAATACGATATTGAAGATAATGCTGTATCACATTACTGTATAGTTGCTGATATAAACACAAAACTTTCCAAAAAAGTATAGCAAGAGAGTATTCAGCAGAGAATGTGAACTCACCTCTTTCATTATCAGGTAATTAAAATACACCCTTTAACTACCCTAACTGACTAAGCATCTTGAAATTATTAAATAAATATGTCTAACAAGGCCCCGCCCCTGAGGATCCCACTGAGTGCTTTATCTTACCACAAATCAACTGAATACATATAAAATAAGGCAGGTAGTATTTCCTTAGTAGGCTACAGTATATAG
The DNA here is from genome assembly GCA_033576535.1 of Allobates femoralis. Lineage (NCBI taxonomy): Eukaryota > Metazoa > Chordata > Amphibia > Anura > Aromobatidae > Allobates > Allobates femoralis. Next base: position 584,414,871 of record JARQOC010000004.1, on the reverse strand, counting down.
CAAGGTAAAACCAGCCGTGATAATGTATTTACTAAGTTAAAGGGGTTGTCCTTTACTTAGAAAATCCCTCCCCCTTCCCCATGTGTGCCCCCATAAAGGTAAAAAAGTCTATACTTACCTCTGGTACAGGCGCAGTTCCAGTGATTTAGGAACTCGTGTTCCTGGGGCCCATGTGACAATATAACACACACGAGCCCGAGACCAACCACCAATCATCATTATCTATCAGCTTCCTTCTCTCTGCCTTAAGTAATTAACAGGAAGTGAGCGCCGTGGCTACCTCTCACTTCCTGCTAATTGGTTCTGCGTCGGAAGACGGAGTGAAAGAAGCCAGCAGTGAGTGGGTGCAGAGCTCGTGTCTCATAACAATGTCACGTAAAACCCAGGAATGTGAGTTCCAACAGCTGGAACTTGATCAGCAACAGAGGTGAGCATAGGCTTTTTTACTTTTATGGGGAATGAGAAGGGATTATCCAAGTAATGAAACTGCACCGAACCCGGAGGGGAGTATAGGCTTTTTTATTTTTATGAGGGCGAATATGGGGAATGAGAAGGAGTTGTTGAAGTAGTGGATCCGCACCAGCACCAGAGGGAGTATAGGCTTTTTTATATTTATGGGGGCGTACATGCGGAATGAGAAGGGGTTGTTCAAGTAGTGGCACTGGAAGTGAATTTAGACTTTTTTTTTTATTGTGGTACACATGGGAAAGGAGAAGGAGTTGTCCAAGTAATGGAGCCACACCAGAACGAGAGGTGAGTATAGGCTTTTTTATTTTTATGGGGGTGAACATGGGGAATGAGAAGGGTCTCTCTAAGTAATGGAACTGGACCAGCAGCGCGGTGAGTATAGGCTTTTCATTTTTATGGGGGTCAACATGGGGAATGAGAAGGGTCTCTCTAAGTAATGGAACCTCACCAGCACCGACGGTGAGTATAGGCTTTTTATTTTTTGGGGGACGCACTTGAGAAATGAGAAGTTGTTCAAGTAATGGAACCGTGCTGGAGGTGAGTAAAAGCTTTTTATTTTCATGGGGAATGAGACAGTTCAAGTTGTGGACAACCCCTTTAAGTTATGTAATACATCACTATAGATTTACTTATTTAAACAACCACTTATTCCTAATACCTGTGGGGTAAGGCCCTGTTCACACTGCACATCTGCAGTGCAAATTAGGGGTTTTGCTTGATTCCCCTAAAAAATGGGATTAAGACGACCCTCCAATGGGACCATAGACGAGCGGTCTTTGGTAATTAGTATTTAATATACAGGTTACATATGCAGTTATTGCCAGGATATAGGGTTCCGAGATACCGTAATTAAAATTGAAGGTCATTTTAATCTCTGTGTGGTTGTAGATAAAGAAGGGACATGAACTCCCCATTTTCCTACGACTCCACCTGTGTAAGATTCCTATTTCTTATCCTTTGGATATGTTATACCTGTTCAATGTGAGAAAAATCCCTTTAAAATACTTAAGTTCCATTTTATAAAAAAAATAATATAGTTAAAAAGAATTTGTAAGGTGCGTAAGTGCTCAACACGGCAGAATTACTTGTGTAATTGTGTCAGTTTTTGGTGGGTAAATGCTTTAGAAATGAATTGAATATGTAGTGATTTTTATTTTTCATAGTACCAGTCAAGGGTTAATAAAAGTCTACAATTTATTTACCTGAATCTTTTATTTCCTGGAGTCCTACGGCAGCGTAGACTTTTGTGTGCTGCCGTAGGACGATTAGGAAACAAATATTTAAGAAGGAAACAGTCGTCAGTTGCATTGCAGTAACCAAAAATGTAAAAAATAACATGTTATTTTACAAGTAATTAACAGTACATTAATCACTTTTGGTGTCTTAAAACGGAATTGTAACCAGAGCAAGGAATAAGTCTTCCACAGAACATGGGTTCATAATGCTGCATTCACATCCAAAAACCTCAGCTGATGACATCTTTCTGTCTGCAGACTCCACTATTATATAACTGTCATGCCTGTGACTCGCGCAACCAGTAAGTGCCACCCTACTTGCTGTGTGGTCCGCCCAGTACCTGACTCTTTCGCTTAAGTTGCCTTCTGCTGGTTGTGAATCATAGGAAGGCACAGCCAAACTCTTTAGGAATTTGTATTTGCTCTGTCCTGTTAATATTTGATTCCTCGGCCTATCACGTGCTAGTAGGTGATATATCAGGTGACTCCACCCTCCATTCTTCATCTGAATGATAGTTTCTAGCTGTTTATGTGCATTTACTTGTATTGATTCTCCTGTTATTGACCCGGCTTGTTTACCTGCCCTGTCTCATCTCTCTTCTCCTGACCTTGGATTTGTACTGCTAATCCTGGGCTGCTTGCGCTGACCTTGAAACATCTGACTACACCTCTGTCTTACCCTTCTGTATCTCACTCCCAAGTCTCTGACCTCTGGTCAGCTTCTGCAGTCCTGTGAACTGTCCTGTAGTGGTATCTGGTGTCTACCGAAGCCTAACCTATCCTTACCAATAGAGGCTCAGGGAAGACCCAGTAGACACGCCCCTTTAGGGTAGGCCAGTTTGTGGTGCGGTGGGTCCACATCCACCAGCATTGCAATAAACAGCAGTGACTTCCTCCTAGTGGTGACTACGGTTGACTTCCTTCCACCATAGACCCCCCCAGACCTACCAATGACACTGACATCACTGGACACATGTTTTCACTGACCTTTGTTCTATAGTTAGTTGAAAAAAAATCCCAATAATACTAAAACACATGATCCAGACTAGTCAATGCAATTTAGGCAGAAAATGTTACATTTCACTTAGTCCTTTTCTAGTCCTGATATGGTGAAAATGAATTTTTCCTTTGTTAGTGCTTTTTTTTCATACTTTATGTCTTCTATTTAGTGTTGTTTTCATAAAAAAATGATTATTTTTGGTAAATATCCCCTCATTAAATTTTTTTAGCTTGTGAGCATGTTACACTACTGTCTGAAGCTAAAAATAGTATCTGCATAGGCAGCAAGAGAATTGAATCTCTCTGCTGTCCTCTCACTTGTAACTGAAAGGAGAGACCCAATAGAAGAACTGTCCCCCCCAAAAAACACTAAACAGTATAATAAATGTAATGTTTTTACATACATTTACCAGCCTTAACTAGAGTTGGAATTAGGGAAGCAATATATATATATACATTTTTTTTTGTTAGATACTGGAGCGGTGGAAGACAGGCGTGCAAAAACTGCTTCACACTGGGTGCTGCTACCAATACTATGCCATTCCGATGGTGCAGGAAATCCTACAGGTATCTATAGAAGCGACATCAATAGCCCCACTAACTCGTGTAGAAGTGAATTGTGCTGGACTAGCCCTTTAAGGCTTCCAACATACAATACTTAATAGATATACGGGTGACCGTAAAGGGCGAGAGCGTCACCTCGGTACCCCTCCTGCACTTTGTTATGCAAACCCTGCATTAAAGGACACCGCTTTGTAGTCCCGGTGAGTGCCGTGTTTTTCTGAACATTGTTTCTAGACTGTGTTCTTTGTCTTCCACTGGCACCCGGTAACACTGGTCTCAGTCCGTATTTGCCTCCTAATTAGGAGTTCCTTGTGGTGGTGCCTCTTTCCTTCTATATAGTTTCTTACTTAGGATAGGTCATCAATGTCTGATCGACTGAGGTCCGACACCCAACATCCCTGCGATCAACTGTCACTGAAGTTGGCGGTGGCAGCAGGTGGCCAGAAATTCTCAGTCCCGGAGCTGCTCCATCTTCTGATAGTGGCCGCGGCCGGTACGCACTTTCGCCTCCGATTCAAAACAGTTCACATCACTACTAATAGGCAGATGTGCAGTACCGGTCCCGACCACTATCAGAAGATGGAGCAAGCTCTGGAACAGAGCATTTCCGGCCTCCTGCTGCAGCGCTAGCACCGAGGACAGCTTGTTGGCTAGGGTGCTGGGTGTCGAACCCCGGCCGATTAGACATTGTTGACCTATCAATGTGAAAGAAGAGGACACCCCCTTTAATAGGGCTTTTGGAGTGAATCTTTTTTCACATGGACAGAGCATCATAGCGTGCAGTTGTCTCTACCATATTTTCAGATGAGAGTCTCCTGTTCAAGTGTATGGGTGCGCAAAGAAAATGAATCCCATATGGATCATCCATATTGCATCAGATCTAATCTAGTACATATAATAATACATATATATGAATATATTGACATAGAAAACTGTATTTGGTCTTGCACATGTTTAAGCTGTTGAGCTATAAAAAAAAAGGGATGTCATATTGATGTAAAATACAGACATGGGAATGGATAAAAATATAGATAAAGATTATTTTCTTTTTCTGGATGAAAAATTGACAATTTTTCATACATCTAAAGGAGAACTCCATGGAAAAACTATGGATAAAAAATAAATTAACTATTGGTAAGGTTAATGCTCACCTTTTTCTTAATTCAAGGATAAAGATGAACAAGCTGGTGAATATGACAGGGCTGGGGTATATATTCATACTGGCCACGAGGCATCTGCTTTCTGCCCAGCTTGAACAAGTAGAGATCTAGCTGAGATTAGAAAAAAAACAAAACACTGCCACTTTTGTTTCAGGTCTATTCCACCTACTTAAATCAGTTCAAGTTGTAGTACCGGTGACAACCAATGGACAAGAGTGGTGCTGTTCTGAATAAAAAAAGCTAGATCCATTTGCAAATCTATGGTAACCCTAAGGGTACCCACTGATGGGAGTCCCACTAATCAGGCTGGATGAGAGAGTGAGAAAAGGAAAAGAGGCACAACTAGGAAGTGATGTAGCTCATTAAACCCCACCTCTGCTTAAGCACTAGCACCACCCCTGCCTAAACACAAACATTTTGATTATCTTAAAGATAATGGTAGCCACTTATGGAGTCCCACCAATCAGAATTGATGAGTGAGTGAGAAAAGGAAAAGAGGCAGAACAAAGAAGTGATGTAGCTCATTAAACCCCACCTCTGTACTAGTACTAGCCCCACCTCTGCCTAAGCACAAACATTTTTTACAATCCTAATGATATCATGGAAACCCACTGATGGAGTCCCACAAAATCTGACTTGATGAGCGAGTGAGAAAAGGAAAAGAGGCAGAACAAGGAAGTAATTTAGGTGAGTAAATCCCACCTCCACTTAAGCACTAACTTCACCCTTGCATGAACCTAAACAATTTGAGTTTGTTAACAATAAGGGTAGCCACTGATGGAGTCCCACCAATGAGACATGATGAGAGAGTGAGAAAAGAAAAAGGTGGAACAAGGAAGTGACATAGGTGAGTAAATCCCACCTATGCTTAAGTACTAGCTCCACCCCTGCCTAAACTGAAACATTTTGACAATCTTAATGATATCATGGGAACCTGCTGATGGAGTGCCACCAATAAGTGAGGGAGAAAAGGAAAAGAGGAAAAACAAGGAAGGATATTACTCAGTAAATCCCACCTTTGCTTAATCACTAGCTCCACCCCTGCTTAAACCCAAACCCCTGGTTTCATCAGTTTCATTATTTTGACTTCCTATTAACAAGTTCTTCTAAGACAAGTCTCATTGATATCATATATCTTTATCAGGACAACACCATGCAGCTTCTGCCATAAAAGTCAGAAATAACAATAAGTCAAAATAACAACATAAAATAATTTAAAACAAAGGTTTACACTTAATTATAAAAAATATTGCTCTGACCCAGGTCCATTTTTTTTACATATTATCATCGACTAACTGAAATATTAGACTAATGGGTAGTATTGTACTACAAATAAGTTGAGCACTGACTCCAGGAATCGTAGTGTAAAAATAGTGGGGGAGGTAAGGAGTTTACTGTCTGGAACAGCAACTTTTCTTCTTTGGTGAGTCGAGAAGGCGGACAGTTTTCTCCTTCACTTTATCTTCTTGCTCTTTCAGGATCCTGGAGAAACAAGAATTAATGAAAATTAGGAATTCAATCACTTGAGTCAGATTCATCAAAGAGATTTCATTTGAATTATAATACAAAACTGCTTGAAATGTTAGAAAACTTTTGCTACACTTGAAGTTACAGATAAAAGGTTACCAGTGTTGTCATTTTTATGTCAGGTTCAGCTAACTCTGACGACGTTTAGAAAGTGAGCAGAGCTGGGGCAGGATTGGCTGTTGCAAAACTTTCTTGACAAATTCATCATACCGGTAATTTACGCCAGAAAAGAGTAGTAAATTATGCCAGAAATGATAAACAAATAATAACAGGAAATTCCCAGAGCAGCTCTATTTTCTGGTATTGCCTTGCCACAGAGATTGGCACCCTTAAAAGTACCCTAAAATGCCACATCCCACCTCCTGTAGAGAGATAATGATCCACCTTCATCCACTTCCTGTAGTGAGATAATGCCCCACCTCACTTTCTGTAGAGATAATGATCCTAACCCACTTCCTGTAGAGAGATAATGATCCTACCCCATGTCTAGTAGAAAGATAATGATCCAAACCCACTTCCTGTGGAGACAAAGACCCACCTCACTTCTCCTAGAGAGATAGTGATTCACTTCTTGTAGTGAGGCAATGCCCGACCTCACTTCCTGTAGAGAGATAATGATCCATTCCCATTTTCTGTAGAGAGATAATGATTCTAACCCACTTCCTGTAAGAGAGATAACGATACATCCCCACTTCCTGTAGAGAGATAACGATCCACCCCCACTTCCTGTAGTGAGAAAATTCCCCACTCCTTTTCCTGTAAAGATAATCATCCACCCCCACTTCCTGTAGTAAGACAATGTCTCACCTCACTTTTGGAAGAGAGATGATGATCCACCCCCACTTCCTATACTGAGAAAATGCCCCACCTCGCTTCCTGTAGAAGGGTAATGATCCATGCCCACATCCTGTAGTGAGAAAATGCCCCACCTCACTTTTTGAAGACATAATGATCCACCCCCACTTCCTGTAGCGAGATAATGATTCTAACCCACTTCCTGTAGAGAGATATTGAACCTACCCAACTTCTTGTAGTGAGAAAATGCCCCACTCCATTGTCTGTAGAGAGATAATGATCCACCTCAACTTCCGGTAGTGAGACAATGCCCCATCTCCCTTTTCGAAGAGATAATGATCCACCTCCTGTAGTGAGAAAATTCCCCTCTCCACCTCCTGTAGAGAGATAATGATCCACCCCCACTTCCTGTATGATAGAATGCCTTAACATACTTCTTGTAGGGAGACAAAGACCCACCCTCACTTCCTGTAATGCTTCTCATAATTCACATGCCATCAGGCCATTGTCAAGAATTCATTTCTCAGTGTTTTTACCCAAGATTGGCCCGTTAATCCATGCAGATTTAGCGTTATCATTGGGACCATACAATCTTCACTTCTGCAAGGTGCAGTAATAAATGGGACAGCACGGGGAGGATATATATCTCATTTTTGGAATGGAGAAGTTCTCACATTAGTTACTCACAGTTTATTTTTTATTTTGTGGGTTTATCGCATTAATGGGAGCTTCTTATATATTGTAGCAGTCCGAACGTGGTGAGAACAGGTATAATAGTAGAAAAGGGCCCTTATGGATGAAGTCATGCTGAAGTGTCAAACATTTTTCACATTGCAGTCACCTATAGGGGGCGCTGAGAGATGGTTTTTTTTCCCTCTTGTGGAGAGTTGGCTTACTTTAGTTTATTAAGGATTACTTAGCTCTTGCCAGAGCTATGATAGGAGAGTTGGGACTTTAAATGAGGACTATAAAGTGAATATGTAAATGGGATTAGCTGTATACATGACTTACGCTGCTAAATGCAGAATTGATTCTTTCACGTTGTGTCCACTGGAGGCGCTGCATTCATAGAAAACTAAGCTGCTATCCTGAAAAATAAAAAGATGTCAGCGTTAATTAGATTAAAGAACAGCTCCTCCCTATAGGACGTTTCAATAGTTGCCATGTGTTGAGGGTTGAACACATGACCCTGTGCTCTGTGGTCGGCTTATCTGACCACCGAGCAGATACACATTTGCTCTGGTTTTTTACTATCTGTTATGCTTTCTTTAGTCTTTTAGGTTAACAGGTGTTTTTATTTATCCATTTGTCTGTCCAATCACCTTTTTGGTGTGACTATGTATACGCTCCCCCTGATGACATTTCCTGCTGGTGATATTCTCATGTGGATGTCCAGCCATACTGCTGTTGTATATGACAGTCAGTGTAAGACCAGCTGGGGGATATCGCTCTGCTGTTTTTGCTCTTCCCCCTAGCCACCTATCTTCTGTTTGCAGGTAGGAAATAGGCTTCCTACAATCTAGCAGTACTTTGAAGATCTTTTCACTTTTCACATCTCTAACTATCTCAGCACTTCTTCCATTCTGCAAATAAATTGCACTCTGCTCTGCCCTCCAGGTCTTTAGTAGGAATAAGAAGCACTCAATGGCCATTCAAGGACCAAACGTCCGAGTTGTAATAGCTTAGTCTGGGGTTACGGCCACCCTAAACTACGCAGGTACCACTAGGGACTACGGGGTTCGAATTTAAAGTCTGTGCAGGAACTGGCTAAGCCAGTTGCAGTTTTTAGTGTTTTATCTGGACACTGTGTAAGGCTGCCTTCACATTTGCGTATGGGAAGGCAGCGTATTGCTGCGTTCCCATACGCAGTCAAACGCATGCGCACTGCGTTCCTATGTTTAACATAGGAACGCATGGTGCCTGCGTTTGCTGCGTTCGGGTGCGGATGCGGACGATATCTGCTGCTTCCGGTGTCCAGCATCCGCACCCGGGACGCAGCATGTTGGGTTTTTTTGTGCGTTTGGGGAGCTTGGACAATCAGCAAGCGTCCCCAAGCGCACAAAAAATGCATTGGCTTCAATGGGTCCGCAGTGTCCTCTGCATGACACCGCAGGAGAACGCTGCGGACCCATTGAAAAATCTCCCGGTGGCCGCCGGTGATGTCACAGGAGCTCACCGACGGCCACCGGGAGATCAGCTGACCCTCTGCTGTCCTCCTCCTCCCCGCCGCCTGTAATCTCCTAGCGATGTCGGCGGGGAGAACAGCTGATCTGAAAGCTGTTTGAATCTTCCCGCGCCGACATCTCCTCTCAGTGTCGGCGCGGGAAGATTCAAACAGCTGTAAAAGATCAGCTTTTCTCCCCGCCGACAGTCCCGGAGCTTACCGGCGGCCGGGGGGCGGAGATCTCCGGCGCTGATCTCCACCCCCGGCCCGCCCCCGGACAGCGCCGATTGGCTGCCGGGCTCCATAGTGATGTGTCCGCAGGCGGACATTATCCGCTGCGGACACATCATTTGGACCCTGCTTTTGACAGCGTTTGTGTCTGCATGCCATCAGCATGCAGACACAAACGCTAATGTGAAGCCAGCCTAAGAACTTCAGCAAAAAGGTAAAGCATAAGACTGTTTCCTGCTGTTCATTTATCTGCTACCCTGCATCACTACTACCAACCTCATCCTCACTACCTCCTGGGAGCCAGCCCTGGTTCACTGCCACTGCACCAATATCCCAGGGATCTCCTGCAGTGCCAGCCATATATGGCTGATTATCCCAACTGGCGTCACAACCTCATTACTTTTTCTCTGTTTATTTCTCCTTTTTTAATCTTCCCTTTGAATGTGAGGTGAGCCAGGGCCACTGCACTGGGCATTGCCGCCATGATCCTAACTACTGGCCCAGTTGCTCAGTACCCCAGCCCTTAGCACTCCACATATCCAATCAGGCTAGATGAAAGGAGATTCAGCAGCAGCAAGGTGGTGGGACACTGAGGAGCTATCAAACTCAGTGGAAGGACATCAAGTAGCACTAGCAGGAAGGAAAGACACTGAGAAATTGACTAGATGAAAGGAGATTCAATTAAGCAGGGTAGAAGGACACTGAGGAGCTATTAGACCAAGTGGAATGGTACGCAGCAGCAACAGCACAGAGGAAAGGACACTGAGGAGCTGTCAATCAGGCTGGATGACAGCAGATTCAGCAGTAGAAGGGAGGAAGGACACTAAGAAGCTGACAATCAGTCTTAGTGAGTGGAGATTGAGTGTGAAATTTCAAAAAGGATTATAGAGTGATTCTGTCATAAATTTTCATAGTGAGCACAACAGCCTCCATGGGTCTGCATGATCTAATTAATAATGTATTCAGATTATATTGTGAAATCTGCTGTTCAGTCATAATCACAAAGGTCTGAAGTTGCTGTGACATATCTCTGCCAGTTTGTAGTTGTCAGTATTCAGCTGGATCCACGTCATTTGGTAATGATTAGAGATGAGCAAACACCTGAGTGTTAAAATTTGGTTCGGTTCACTGAATGCGGGATGTTCATCAAACACCCCGAACACCATTGAAATCAATGGTAGGCAACATCAAACACATAGAAAACACCTACAAAGGTGTCCAAAAGCTGCCAAACACACACAGACAGACAGGCACAGATCATCTTACCTGTCTCTCACTGCTTGCTTCATGCTCTCCCGCACTTCCTCTCACTCACTTCCGGTCTCGCCCATTAAACTTTCTGTGTATTCACTTCACTGCCCCACAACAGCCAATCACAGACGCTCATGCTCTGTGAGAGCGTCTGTGATTGGCTCTTGCAATTAGACTGCATTTCCACAATTTGGACGGTGTCTGTGTTTGGTTGCCGTACACATTATTGTATGGCAACCAAACTGATGTTATAGGGTGTAAAAAAATAATAATGGAAAAAAATCCGTAGGGCTCCGCTGTATTTTTCCGTCTCAGCACAGATAAAGCATATAGTTTTTTACCTATATATAATGGCACTTCCTTAGGATGGTGCTCAAGTAGGTATCCACATCTTGTTACTACTCAACAACAAAAATCATTTTTAAGTACCAAGTATTTTTTGAGTAGCACAGATAAAGTGGACAGCTGTGAGCTGTCATCCTCAGCTGCTTACTTTTACCTTGGCTGGCAAAAAAAAGATTTATAGGGCTCCACTGTATTTTTAATTGTCAGCCAGAGTAAAACTAGGCAGCTGAGGGCTGGTATTCTCAGCAGGGTGAGGGTTCATCGTTATTGGCCTTCCCCCCCACGCTATAGAATAGCAACCCGCAGCTGTCCCAGAAATTGGCAAATTCGTAAAAAGCAACAATTCCTGGTGCTTTATTCAGCTCTTCAAGTTGCAGTGTAGCAGTGGCAAACTGGGTAATAAGGGGTTAATACCAGCTTTGTATTGCCAGCTGCCATTCTTAATGTCAGAACAAATTAGACCTGGCCATTAAGAAATTCAAGTAAATAGTGAAGAAGGCACTACACAGAGAAAACATTTTATTATAAATAAAAACAAAATATATTTTGGGACTCCATCTTTATTATCCCCTCGACCTTCATACCCTCCACGATCCACTGCGACGTCTTCTTGATTGAAGGCTGCTTTAAATAATTCAGCAATCTGTCATTGCATCCTACAGTCACTGAATGCATGAGCTATGAGCTCCGGTCCAGATGTGTGGTGACCTCACTGAGGTCAACCTTAGGTCTCCAGTCAGGTAAGCATGGTGGTCCCTAATCATTGCGGCCACCATGCTTACCTGAACGGGTATATGAGCGTATGCGATTGGCTGTTGTCAGTTACTGAAGTGAATATGTAGGAAGCTTAATGGGGGGACCGGAAGTAAGTGAGAAGAAGAGCGGGAGAGCGGACCCTGAAGCAAGCAAGCAGTGGGAGACAGGTAACATGATCTGTGGGTGTCTCTGCGTGTAGCATAACGTAGAACAGAAGCATTAGTGCATTTGCACTAATGCTTCTGTCCTAGTTAAGCTACTGTGGTGCCCCAGCGGTCTGGTCGCCACTGAGGGGTACTGCACCCACACCAGGGGGTAGTATTCCCATCTGTGGCAACCAGGGTTGGTAAGTCCAGTCACCCACGAACACACCTGGTCCCAGGGATAGCGAGTGAACCCAGGTAGTGGGACGGCTCAAGCAGCCTGTGGGATGGTGGGGAAAGAAAGGTTGTGAGTGGAAAGGGAGAAGGATGTGGTCAGAGAAAGGAAAGGGACAAAGGAAAAACACCACAGGAAGTAGGGGTCAGTCAGAGGAGGTCACTTGGAGAGAGGACAGAGTGGAAGGACCCGGATGACTTGAGCAGAGATGAGGCTTGTCTCGGGTCCTGAGGCCAGAGACCACGAGGAGACAGAGGGAGCCTTAGGGGCACGGGCAGTGAGCGATCCACCTGTGTGCCTGAATCTGAAGTGAAGCAGAGGGGCAGGGCAAGAACCAGGGACCTGGCCATGAAGGTGGCAAGGAGACTCCAAGCTCCAACCACGGAGCCGGTGGCCACGAGATCTTGAGGAGCTGTGGTCAACTCCAGGTACATCCGCCAAGAAGACAGCCGTACTAGGGCCAGGAGGCACAGCCAGTTGCCCGACGAAGGCCTGTGGCTGCTGGATAGGGCGCTGTGCGTGGAGGCGCATGCAGGAAGGAGGAGAACAGACAGCGCTGGGGAATACAGGCCTGAAAGGACAGGCATACGAAAGGGGTGTCACTTCCAGTTTAGAAAAAGAGCAGGGCTGCACACAGGATAAAAGTGCTCATTCCATTTTAATGCATCACAGGGGTTTTACAGGTGGGGGTGCAAAGAAAGGAGGACCGGGTAGCCCCAATGGTACAACGAACGTTTCGCGCTCAGCTGGCGCTTCTGCAGGTACAATACGAAAGGGGTGTACTGCACAAGCCATCCTGATTGCTAAGAACTACCCGGACCACAAATGCACTTGACCTATAACCTGTGTTGCGTGCAAAGAAGAGCTCATAAACCGGGTTTGGAACTTTGGAAATTGTGTTAGACTGTTCATTTCCTACCTGAGGAGTGGTAAACTGAAACGCCGTGCAGGCATCAGGAGTCTGCTTATGAGATGACCCGATCTCGCCCTGCAGCCAGCCCAGCCTTGCTGGCTCTCCACGAAATCTAATAACCCCTTACTCCAATTACCCTGGGGACCCCTCTCCACCCATGGGGAGTGACACCATCCTAGCTGCCATTCCACCATCCCCAGAGGTTCTGGCCTGCAGCAGCGGGTACTAACAGTCACAACAACCACCCCCACCAATCCCCTTGCTCCAAAAAACTCTTTACTTTTAACTCCCCTTTATTTTTATTGACCGCCCATCCGGGTGGCCACGGACCGCGTCACACCACCGTGACAGCCCCCGGACGCTCCGAGTACCCCACAGCACCCACTGGGGCGAGTCACAACAAAAACACATCCGAACAATTACAAACTTTCAGCAAAACGTTCGTGTTTGAGGGGCCGAACAAACATTGCCAAATTCTGTCCGGATTTGAAAGTGGTGAACATGTTCAAGCAAAGTTCACTCATGTCTAATGGTGATGATGGATGGGTTTTTTTTCTGGGATTTTACTTTAAAATAAGTAAAAAGGAGAAGACTGTGAGGGGCTAATGTATCTTATTAATGAGATGTCTGTTCAGATGAGCAGAGACTGTTCAGTATAATATCTAACAGGGCATATGTGAAGGGATAGCCTAGATGACACAAACTCAATGAAGTATGAATTGGTCAAATGATTGAAAATATGAGTGAGAAGACCCCAAAATGCACATTTCAATAGTGACTAACACAGTAAAAGGGAAAATGCAATAAATATATTCTTTACCTTAGCAAGATGTTCCCCCAGACCACAGGGCACCTCCCTCTCCTTCTCAATGTCTGTTTTATTACCCAACATTAATATGGGGATGTTCTCACCAGCTCCTTCCTGAAAGGATAAGACAAGATTCCATCATCCTATATCCCATCCTGAATTATACTGCTCTGTAACAGATGACATTTAAAGTCTGATCCTCTTCAGCAGATGTGGTGTATTATGACATTCTGCAGCAGCTGAGGTGTATTATGATATTCTGCAGCAGCTGAGGTGTATTATGATATTCTGCAGCAGCTGATGTGTATTATGAGGTTCTGCAGCAGCTGAAGTGTATTATGTTCTGCATCAGGTGAGGTATATTATGATGTTCTGCATCAGCTGAGGTGTATTATGTTCTGCAGCAGCTGAGGTTTGTATTACGATGCTCTGCAGCAGCTGAGGTATACAATGGTGTTCTGCAGCAGCTGATGTATTAGCTTTCTCTGCATGTTACCTCCACACTGGTGAGCCATTGTCGCACTGCTGTAAATGTGTCTTTGGAGGTGATATCATACATCACAATGACACCGTCAGCTTTCCTAAAGAATTGTTTGGTGATACTGCGGTACCTGGCGTAGATACAGGGAAAGAAGAAATGCAATTAGAAAGTATCTAACCTTGGAGATGGTTGTATGACAATATAATAATGTGCAGACTCAGCAAAAGTGCCCCAAACTAAAACTGTTCTTGTTGCCAATGTCAAAAGTTTTGATTGGCGCAGGACGGGCTGAGGAGCAGAAGCGCTGGCACAGGAATGTCCCCAACCTGCCCAAGAACCAAGGTCCCCCATTATATAGTCACATAGGATTATATTAGTGTATAATGAAGAACCTTTCTTGCCCGGCCGTGTCCCAGAGCTGCAGAGCCACCTGACAGTTCTCCACCGTCACCGTCTTTACACTGTAATCGATACCTGCGAGATGAAAAGGTGAAAGATATTTTATAGAAGGTTACAAGGTGAGACTGAGGAATCATTATTTCAATAGCATCAGTGACATTACGGTGATTAAACTGCTTCAATCAGATCTAACTCAGCAATGAATAGTGACCCCAACATGGTATAATCCCCATTCTGAACTTTGACTGCCCTCCATGCAGTATATTGGGCCTACATACTGTAGCCCTCCAAATATTATAATGGACCCACATAGTGTTTCATATAATATTATGCATCCCCATAGTCCTGTATATTGTGTAATGAACCCCATAATCTTCCATATATTATAATGCACACCCCATAGTCCTCCATATATTATAATGCACCCCATAGTCCTCCATACAATATAATACAGCTTCATAGTCCTCCATATATAATAATGCACCGTCCATAATCTTTCAGATATTATAATGCACACTCCATAGTCCTCCATATAATATACTGCACCCCCCATAGTCCTTCAGATATTATATTGCTCACCCCATACTCCTCTATATAGTATAATGCATCCTCCACATAGTCCTTCAGATATTAAATTTTACCCCATTGTCCTCTATATATTATAATGCACCCCACAGTCCCATATACTATAATGCACTCCATAGTCATCCATATAGTATAATGCATCCCCAACATAGTCCTTCAGATATTAAAATTTGCCCCCATAGTTTTCGATATAGTGTAATGCACCCCCATAGTCCTCCATATAGTATAATGCAGCCTCATAGCCCTCTATATATATAATGCACCCCCATAGTCCTCCATATAGTATAATCCACCCCCATAGCCCTCCATATAGTATAATGCAGCCTAATAGTCCTCCATATAGAATAATGCACCACATAGTTCTCCATATAGTATAATGCAGCACCATAGTCCTCCATATAGTATAATGCAGCCCTATCGTCCTCCATATAGTATAATGCAGCCTCATAGTCCTCCATATAGTACAATGCAGCCTCATAGTCCTCCATATAGCATAATGCACACTCCATAGTCCTTCATATATTATCTTGAAATCTAGTGGTTTTCCCTCCAACAAAAAAGGCTGACACGTCGTGTTCTGTAGAGATCACCACCTCTTGTTTGCGGGTTTACAACGATGCCAACACGTTGAGTCCAAGTCCTACTTGTGGAACGAGAAAACCTCGCGGGGGCCTTGCACAATCCTTCATCATCCGCACCCAATATCTTCCTCTACATTGACTGTATGTGGAGCCTTATAATCAACCATAAAACCGATATTGATTTTTTATTGTTTTTGTGATATTTTTGCCCTATTGTTATCCTCCTTCTGTCATTCATTTAATCCATAAACGTTGCGTTTTTGCATATCACAGCTGAAATATTATCAGGACACAATCTGTTTCTATTAGCAATTTCATCCCTCCAGGAGGAGGAAGGCGCTGAGATGAGGCAGGAGAACAGGTTGGAGCTTCACCTTTGACCTGATGGATTTGGCAGGCGAAAAGCTGGAATATGTAATGTTAATTTGTGATGGCGTTTTCCTGCAGCCGGAGCTGAGCGCGGTGGATAAGGTATGCATGGATGGACACTTTTAGTTGTTGGCAGCATAACCCGCAATATCACACATCGCGGTCTGGGCTCGCGGCATTGATAGAACCCAGGGGACATATTCAACTTTATGTTTGAAGGACCGAAGCAAGAAAACCTGAATAGGTAATGGAGCATGAAAGGAGAAGTGTTTAAGCCAAGGTATAGTCTTCCTAAGAGATTTACAGAGGATATGCAAAATGTTGGATACAACCAGCTGCTATGTTTTAATTTAGGAGTCTACAAAGATGTGGTACAACATCTGGTCCTAATATAACATAGGTGGCATAATTAGTCATAATCAATTAGCCCGCCAATTAGATAACATATTGTGTATCATTTAAGATGCAGAGGAACTGTATGTCTACCATATAATATATGACCAGCCTCTGATGAAGCACTTTGTGTGAAACATGCAACGTGTTGGGAAGGCATCAAGACTGCCTATTTGGTTGATTTTTACCTTAAGCCTACACTTATTTATCTTATTTATATAAGAATCTGCAAAAACACATGTGCATGCCCTCATCATCTCCCGCCTGGGCTACTACAACCTCCTGCTCTGTGGCCTTCCTTCTAGCAATCTTGCAACCCTCCTATCTATCCTAAACTCTGCTGCCCGGCTAATCCACCAGCCCCCCTACTATTCGCCGGCCTCTACTCTATGCCAATTCCTTCACTGGCTTCTCATTGCCCAGAGACTGCAGTTCAACACACTAACCATGACATACAAAGCCATCCACAACCTGTCTAACTATACATCTATGATATGATCTCCAGGTACTTACATACATGCAACCTGCGATCCTATCAAGATCTCCTTCACTAATCTCCTCTTATCTCCTCTTCCCGCAACCGCATAAAGCTTTCTCCCGTGCATCTCCCATACTCTGGAACTCTCTGTCCCAACACATCAGATTCTCGCCACTGTGGAAACCTTCAAAAGGAACCTGAAGACCCTCCTCTTCCGGTAATCCTACAACCTGCAGTGAGCCTCAGTCCACTAAACCACCACACCACCAGCTTTCTCCACATCTACTGTACTGTCACTTGTAGGCTGTGAGCCCGTGCAGGCAGGGTCCTCTCTCCTCACCTACTGTATTCTTGCCCATCCCTTGTAGACTGTGATACCATGGGCAGGGTCCTCTCTCCTCACCTACTGTATCCTCATCCATCCCTTGAAGACTGTGAGCCCTCGCAGGCAGGGACCATTCTTCTCACCAAATGTGTCCTCACCCATCCCTTGTACACTGTGAGCCCTCGTGGGCAGGGTCCTCTTTCCTCACCTACTGTATCCTCATCCATCCCTTGTACACTGTGAGCCCTCGTGGGCAGGGTCCTCTCTCTTCACCTACTATATCCTTACCCATCCCTTGTACAATGTGAGCCCTCGCGGTTAGGGTCCATTTTCCTCACCAACTGTATCCTCACCCATCCCTTGTAGACTGTGAGCCCTCGTGGGTAGGGTCCTCTCTTCTCTCCTTCTGTATCTTCACTCATCCCTTGTAGGCTGTGAGCTCTCTCAGGCAGGGTCCTCTTTCCTCACCTACTGTATCCTCACCCATCCCTTGTAGACTGTGAGCCCTCATGGGTAGGGTCCATCACTCTCATCTCTTGTATCCTAACCCATCCCTTGTACACTGTGAGCCCTCGTAGGCAGGGTCCTCTCTCCTCTCATACTGCATCTTCACCTTTCCCTTGTAGACTGTGAGCCCTTGTGGGCAGGGTCCTCTCTCCTCATACTGTATCCTCACCTGACCATATGACAACGCTGAGACCTGCGCTTTATCGCTTTACTATAGCAAAGGTCTCAGCACTTTCATATTGCAAGCGGTGAGGTCACTGTTACCATAGCAACAGCGGTTACCATGTGCAGAGAGCTCTCATTGGCTTCTGCTGTCTCCAGGATGAGAGAACATTGTTGGAGAACATGACAGCACTGCTGTGGCGCCCCACTCCACTGGTCGGTTGCCACAGGAACACCTGGAGCAGGGAAGGATTTTCACATCAGGTAAACTTACACACAACACCTTCCACCCAGACCTGAAGGGGTAGCTCTACAAGCTGCCTTCAGACAAGATCCCCTATAAATTCAGGCCTGGGGGTGGAGTTAGGCAGTTCAGTACAGAGCAGTACTGAGGAAGACACCTGGTGAACGGAGCCGTGCTAGGCCTGTGCCAGAGGAGAAGTCTAGTCCATGTGAGGGACCCAAAAGTGAGGGTCGGAGGCGAGGCGAGTTAGCCAGGGGAGCGGAGTCTAGCCGGTTCGTCCCAGAAGAGATACAACGACAGCCCGGACACCGAGTCTGAGTCTTCACGGGTTCAGTCAGCCCAGCAGTAAAGACTGGAGACTAAGGAGGCTTCAAATCTCCTGGTGCTGCAATTGAGGCACAGCCACCTAGCAGAGCCCAGGACCACAGTGGATACAGCGGTGCCCACAGCAGAGCTCTCGCAGCCTGCCATACAAGTGAGGACACAGAAAAGGGTCAGGGCCTAGCTTCAGACAGCCCAGGACTAAAGCACACACACAGCGTAAAAGGGAGGCCTCATAACTCATCAGATGTGGAGATTCCAAACTGCTTCCAGACCACCCGGACTGTACCCTGGACTTAACCTTAAACATCAAAAACATCAACATCAGTAAAGGTACGAAAACAACAACCCAGTGTGTGTGACTGTTATTACGGCCCCTGATACTACTCCCTCTATAGACTGATCTACAACTCCCACCATGTACTACTGCCCCGGGGATCCCGCTCTGCCTATGGGGAGCGAAAAAATCCTTGCTACTTCACCATCACCCCAGAGGTCTGTCCCGCAGCGCTGGTAACCTTACCAGAGCCGTAGGTGGCGTCATGAGTCACTATACTTACTATTTCTATTGACAATTCCCCTTTTTCAGCGACCACCAGGGCCACTGGATCGGGCAACAGGCCCCATGACATTTCCCAGTAAATCAACGACCCGAACCGAGTACCCCACGGCCCTAGAGCGGGTCACTGTCACTGTGATCGCCAACCATGTTCTCTCATCCTGGAGACAGCAGAAGCCACGGAGAGCTCTCTGCACAGTGCTCGAGGACCTAGCACTGTACAATGTGACTGAGTGATGTCACTCGGTCACGTGATCAGCATCCTTCTATGACTAAGGGTTTCTAGCTGAAATGCGTAGGACTGGGTCCTGTGTTCTGATTTGGGGCTCACTAATGCTGCACTGGACTTTTAATCAAGAAAAATAACACTGTGTTTTTTCCAGGGCAAGAGATGAAGAGCAGAGGAAACTATCTGAGCAGACCCCATCATCGGCTGGAAGAGGGACCAGGTTAAAAGGGGGTGGGAGGAGAAAGTTAGTGAGTAGTAGGAGACGGTCAGTCAAAGTGACTGTGAGGAGAGAGGCAGCAGCAACAGAAAAGATGGAGTTCTAGGGAAACTCTGGCCCTGGGGGAGGAGTGGGGACCAGTGGGTAGATCCCCCATCGAACCCAGGCCAGTGTGAACCATGAATTCACCCCGAGACTACGTACTGTGTGTGTGTCGGTTATTCTGCACCCTCAGTCCTGCACCCCAATGACCTACCACCACCACAGACTGTACCGCTTGCCCTGGGGAACTGCTCCACCCTTGGGGAACGATACCACCATAGCTGCGATTCCATCATCCCCAGAGGTCCCACACCGCAGCGTTGGCCATCAATACCCAGGATGTTTTCTATGTTCCCAGTCTTGAAAGCAATCTGTCAGTAAAGACGCTTACGCAAAAAGGGAATATAGTTACTTTTAAAGACAACAACTGCATTATATCAAAGGAGGGTCACACTCTGCAGAAGAAAAAATCCAAAATGAACTTTATCAGCTAAAATGCAAAGAAAGAGTGTACAGTGCTAGACGAGATCTTCATAAGAACTGTATCCATGTATGGGACAGATGTCTCGGGCACAGAGTCCCAGAAGCAGTAAGGAAGCTAGGTCAACTAGCAAATGGTGTTGAAATCAAGCAATGTAGTTAAATGGTGAAATGGACTAGCTGTCTTAAAGGGAAATGTTCAGAAAATCCTTTCCTAAAGTAAGCAGCACTAGATCTGCACAGCTTATGGGTTTGATACACACAAATATATATATATATATATATAATATATATATATATATATATATATATATATACACACACACACACGTATATATACAAATGTTTGCCGTCCAATGAGTGTTCAAACTCCAAGCGAGAAGAGATATTTTCTCACATTTATTGATGACTACTCCAGATATACAGTCACCTACATGATTCACAGTAAGGATGAAGTGGGGTGCAAACCATTTTGAAAGGAATGGAATCATGTTCCAGATTACCATTCCATACAACCCAGAACAGAATGGCATTACAGAGAGAAAGAACCGCACTCTCTGTGAAAGTGGAAGAAGTATGTTGTTTGATGCCAATCTACCTACAACGTATTGGGGAGAAGCCATCATGACAGCTTGCTATCTTCAAAACAGACTGCCAGGTAAAGTCCCAAATAAAACTCCATATGAGCTATGGAACTGTGAGAAGCCGAACCTGAAGCACCTTAGGATATTTGGGAGCAAAACGTTTGTATATGTTCCCAAAGAAAAACGTTCCAAGTGGGAATCACATGCAAAGCAAGGAGTCCTGGTGGGCTATAGTGAAACTCAAAAGGGATACAGAATCCTGCACCCAGAGACCAACACAGTTACAATCAGAAAAGACGTAGTGATTGATGAGAACTCTGTATCGCTCAAATTCCAAGAAGTTACAGCAGTCATTCAAGCCAAGAAGCAAGAACAAGAATTTCAATCACTAAACCCAAACACTGAAAAAGAAAACACTGAAGCCTGGATAATCTCTGAAGCCAGCAAGGAAGAAACAGAAGAACCAAGTCAACCTCCAGTCAGGAGATCAGAAAGACGAAAAAAGGTATCCCAATTAGACGCCTTTCTTATATGGTCAGAACACTTCCTGAATCAGAGCCAAAGTCATGGCAAGAGATGCAAAAACTGCCTGTCCATGAGAAGCAGAAGTGGATAAATGCCGCTAATGAAGAGATGGAGTCCCTTCACCAACTCCAGAAATGGGAGCTTACGGAGCTACCACAAGGAAAAAGAGCTCTCAGAAGCCAGAGGTTCATCAAAACTTCAGCAAGGAGAGTTACAGCTAAGCAGTGGGGGCACTTCTGTATATGAGGACAACCAAGGATGTATGAAACTTGCCAGCAGTGAGAAGATTAGTGCAACGACTAAGCACATTGACATTAAACATCACCACTTACGTGACTTAGTGGAACGTGGTGTACTAGAGTTTGTTTATTGCGAGTCTGGCAAGATGTTAGCTGATGGTATGACAAAACCATTGTCAAGAGCCAAGTTTGAGGACTTCAGAACCACAATAGGACTAACAGGATAAGCAGTTGTTGAGTGGGGGTGTTGGAATATGTTTAGTGCAACAACTCCATTCTTGTAAATGTATTCTATAAAGTTAGATGAAAAAAAAACTCCCAGGGGCACACATAGGAAAGACCATGTGACTGTTCCCAGTTTCCTGTATCTGTGCATGAGAGGAGAAGCAGCCTGCTGATGCTGCACAGAGACACTTAAAATATGTATATTCCTGATTCCACAAAGCCTATCATATCTGGGCCTGTTTATTGCTAATTAAAGCTCTGTTCCGTTGTCAACACGCTTGAGAGTATCCTGAATGATCTGCTGCCAACACCGGAGAACAGGCCCCGCAATCATCAGGACCCCGCCCAAACCCCTAAGGGTCCCCGCAGGGGGGGCTCCTGGCATGGGATGTGGCTCATCTCTCCACCACGGCTGGGAACCTAGGGCCCATCACGTAGCTGACTGGCCTCGCTGCTCCCGTGCAGCCCAGGCCCTTCCAGCTGCTCCCGGACTCCATCTCCTTCATCACCATCCACCGTCCGGGATGGATGGATTGGACAGCTGCAGCACCTGCCTATCTTCTGTGGGTTCCCCCTTCTCATTCCATATATCCCCCCATAACCCTGCCCTCCTTATTCCCCTCACCAATCCAAACCCCTGCATGTTCACAGTGCAGGCCAGCCTTACTCCCCATAAACCCCTATTAACCCCTTCATTGTCATGTTATTTCATTGTCTTGAGGCCCTTCTGCCTGATTTGGGCTCCCAGGGCCTGTCTAAGCTGTGTACTCCCAACTTTGGAAAGTGGCCAACAATTTTGTCTGGATCATTTTTGGGGTTTTGTGTGACATTACTTCCAGATTGCATTTTTTTCTCTGTTTTTTTCATGTTGTTCCAATACAAACAAGGGAAAAAAAACATGTATAAAAACAATACTGGGAGAAATACTTCATTTTCTGAAACAGTTTCAAGAATACCAACACTTTTGTCCATGACGGTAACTGCTCCAAAACACCCCATTTAGATTTAGATATGGGGTCATATCTCAGGAATGGAGAGGCTCACAAAGAAAAGACAACCATCGCTGGATTCAGGACAACAGCGGCATTTACACCAGAAAAAAAAAGACATATCATTGGAAAGTGACTGGTTGTCACATGTTGACTGTTCCGTGGTCCACGTGAATTGCTCTGCTGTCGTTAAACCAGAGTTTATTTCCTTTGGCTCAGTCAGGGTTAATGTTGAAGCTGCAGTTGCTGAATGTGTGGTGTACGGCCCTGCAGGTGGAGGTATAGGTTTTTCAGGTGACCACTCACTGGCCTTTAAATAGCTTTCCCTTTTCTCAAGTGCCCTATGGGGGCATCTTGTAGAGGTAGGTTTGGGGTTTTTTTCTTAGGGTTTTTGGGGCAATCACTTTAATATAGAAAAATACATAAAAATTTTGTTATTTCTTGGGGGTAAAAAAAAACAAAAAAGTGTTATAAAATCTTCCCTTTTTAGCACTTTTAAAGTTGGGAAAATTTGCAGGAAAACCCTTTCCCTGGGGCCCCTTGGTAAACCTGGGCATTGGAAGGCCCGGAGCGATTTCCCTCCTGGCGGGCGCGCAGGAAGGGTCCGTTTCGGGTTCCGCTCCCCTGCTGGCAAACTCTTTCCCGTCATATTAAAAACCTTGTTTTTTTGTGCA
>JARQOC010000004.1:584253443-584391569 GCA_033576535.1 Allobates femoralis | reverse complement strand
ACTGTATTATACCGTCCTGTGGTGGGACAAACTGTATGGGGGCAACAAAAACACCACAACAGGCTAGAGATAATGAGTCTGGTTCCCAGAGAAGACATCCTGAATATTTGGTAAAGTTCTGCAACTGCAAGGAGATGGAGAAGAGATTTTCAAAGGTTTGTTTAAAAAAAATTAAAACAATAAAGTGTTTATATATCCATCTATCATCTATTTATTTATCTATCCATCTATTTATCTATCTATATATCATCTATCTCTATCTACCTACCCATCCATGCATCCATCCATCCACCCATCCATTCATCTACCCATCCATCTATCCATGTATTCATTTATCCATCCATCCATTCAACCATCTATATATCTGTGGCACCCTTGCAGGGATTGCCACAGGACCCACCGGTGCAGGGAGGGATGTACACCTTGGCACACACAGCACACAACACCTTCCCACCCCAAGCCTGTAGGGGGAGCTACTTGCTGCCTTCAGCAAGATCCCCTATAAAGATCCAGGTCTGAGGGAGGAGTCAGGTCAGTCAAAGTCAGTTCAGAAGAGCAGTTCAGTCAGTGAGCTAGGACTAAAAAGCCTAAAGGAGCTGGTTGCTGGGACCAAGCCAAGCCCAGAACCAGGAAAGACTGATCCGAGCTGTGCAGCGCCCTAGGGAGAGGAACAGAGGCCAGTGGGAGAGTTAGAAATAGCGCAAGAAGGGAACATACCTGGTATCCCTTTAGCCCACCCAGACACTGGAGTCCGAAGCTGCTATTAATCCAGTTGTAGCAGAGAAGGCCCGATACAGGCCAGGAGGATTTAGTCCCCCTGGCAGCTCAGGAAACCAAGACCCCCAAACCTGACCAAACATAGGACCGGGGACCTAAGAAGAGAATAGGGATCACTACAGAAAGGTCCTCATCGTTGGTTGTGGAGTAGCACCCTGAGAGGGAGAAAGAGAGGCAGGTTCAGCTCCAGGCAGAACTATCCTCAATCATCGCACACACTAACAGAGGAGGCCTCAGAACTCTCCAAGGTGGACGTCCCAAACTGCACCGACCACCTGGTTACCCTCCTGGACCGTACCTGCTACCGGACATCAGTAAAAAGGTACCAAAGCAGAGACTATTGTATGTGTGTGTCTGATTCACCGCCAACGCCTGCAGTGCTTACACAGAACTGAAAACTACTACTCCTATCATCCACCCCGCTGCACTGAGGTAAAAGCTCCACCTGTGGGAGCTGTACTATCACTGCTACATTTACATCACCTCAGCAGCCGGCTGCAGCGCTGGTAACCACATTACCAGGTACCACAGGTGGCATCACATATCATCCCCCATCATCATCACCCCCCAGCAGCCATTGAGTGCCCAGGGCACGGAACCGGGAACCAGCCATGATCCCCCACCGTCCCGGTATCCGAGTAACCCCTTCCCTGCCGGCCCATCTCAAATCCGGCGTCACAAACAGGATACCTGGTAAAATGGGTACTGTATGCCGTGTAAAGACTGATTTTGTGAACTTTCACCATTTTTATTATTGATTTCTCTTTTTGCCGCCTCACATAGAGCACGGGACGACGTTAGGCGGAAACTTGCAAAGGGCGCGAAGAGAGGCCACCGCCTCTCGCTCTGACACAGCACCTGACAGGAAGTCCTGGAGCGCTGAAATTTCCTCTCTACCTGTGAGCCGCCGACTACCTCAAAGTTTACCTCAGAGGCTGGCAGCGGTTAACTAGGTGGAGCATCACCATGAGTGAAGGCGACGATGCACAAGTCGCCGCAAGAGGGGATGTCCAAGATGCAGCACTAGCTGGTTCCACAGCCGATCGATTCCGGCAGTCGCAGCACCCGTAGTGGTGGCCCCAATAATGCCGATGGCCTTGCTGTACATACCGGGAGCAAAATGGTTGCCGACCTATGAAGGTAAACCCGGTAACTTAGCAGCCTTCAAACGTAAAATGTGTGCAGTGCTGGATATATGCTATGACAGGAAAACAGCGAGCCACCATTGTGCTGGGACAATTAACAGGTGCAGTGGAGCTAGAGGTTGAGTCTTAGAGTGATGCTGACAGGGACTCTGTAGAAAATGTGTTTGACAAACTCAAAGCTACTTTTGAAAAATGCACACAGGCTGAACTGAGGATGATATCCTTCCAATGTGGATGATATTCTACCAATGTAAACAGAGACCGCAAGATACCATCAGATACTTTGCCCTGCGTTTACAAGGGGCACCCCGATCCTTAAAACAGGTAGATCCGGCAAGTGTGCAAGATGAAGATAAAATGCTTGCAGAACAGTTTATGTCTGGATTGAGGTCAGCCTTTCACCGCCAGCAGGTACACATGTGGGTCTTGGATCATCCTGATGTGAACTTTAATGCTCTAAAAGACCGTGCTATAACCGTACTACAAGACCCAGTACCTGCAGAGCCTGAAACTCCATCCTGGCAGGTTAATACCTCTCCCATAGACTTTGAACCTACTTCCAAAGACCCTGCAAAGGTTGTAGGGCAAGCTGTAGCACCCAACTCTGCTGATGATCTACGTAATCAGGTGCTGCAGCTAACGAAAAATATGGATTATGTGTTAAAACTCCTGCAAGACAGGCCGGGGTCACAACCACCAGGCAGGATCCAGCTAGCTGATTGCCCTGAGGATGTCCCATGGATGAGGATGAAGCCCATGTCGCCTGAGGAGGGGACCAACAAGTCGCCTGTTCAATGGACCAGCAAGTAGCCCGTTTAGGGGACCAACTCACCATTCCGACGCAGAGCCATCAACCACACAAATTTTTCAGGACAACCCGTCTGCCTTCGCTGCAACAAACCAGGCCACTTCGCAAGAGGATGTCCTTTAAACCCAAGATTCCTGGGTCCGAGGGCCAATCCCCAGGAGTAAGACGTATGGGCCCATATGACTGGTGTAGTCGGTACGTGGGAGGTCATCCGTACCTCAACATTACGCTAGAAGGAATCCCCACATCGGCCCTACTGGACACCGGGTCATAGGTTACCACCATCCCACATATCCTTTACAAACAATTTTGGTCTGATACTGATCTTAGACCCCCAGACTCTAGCTTTGTTATTCTTGCAGCTAATGAACTACCAATAAATCAGGTGGTGTTTAGAGAAGTAACAATAAAGCTGGGCAGGGTGGAGTTGCCAAGGGTTATGTGTGATAGAAGATGACCCTAATGATAAATGCCCCTACATGGAAATTGGTACTGATGTGATTGAAAACTGCTTTGGGGAAGTATTGTTTTTACTCCAACAGATTGCTGTGACTGCTGGTAATGGGCAGAAGAGAGTCCTCCAAAGAGAAATCCGAGCCCTCATCCACAAGCAACAGGTAAATCTATCTGAAGGACGGGTAACAGACCCATTCCCTATTGTGTTACCAGAAAAGAGTGAAATGATGATATGGTGTCGAGCAGCTATAGGTCTCAGAGGAAAGGAATACCAGGCAGTTGTAGAGCCAGTATATTCAGAACACAGACCTACACTAATGACAGCCAGAGGGGTGCTGGATGTACGCAGGGGAAGAGTACTAATCCGTGTATTAAATTGTGGGGAGGAAGAAGCAAAACTACCCCGGTATGCTACTGTAGTAAAGCTGTACACTGTCAATGATAACAACATACAACCAGTAGAGCCCCTGCTCCCATCAAGCCAGGTGGAGGACAGCAACTCCAAGGGACAGCTGGAGGAGTGGTGTCAGCAGTTGCACGTAGGAACTGATGCCACCCCTTCCCATCAGAAGCACGGAGTCTACCGGGTAGTACAAGAATTTGAACATGTATTCAGTAAGCATCCATTATGGTACCTTTACACGCCACTACAGAAGGTTAGAAACAACCGGGTGTCTCACGTGCACGAGCACGTTCCAACGGTTGCAAACGGTATCCGATACCGCGTTTACACGCCACTACAAGGTGCTCTACAGACGGTTTAA
The DNA here is from genome assembly GCA_033576535.1 of Allobates femoralis. Taxonomy (NCBI): domain Eukaryota; kingdom Metazoa; phylum Chordata; class Amphibia; order Anura; family Aromobatidae; genus Allobates; species Allobates femoralis. The sequence goes on along the minus strand of JARQOC010000004.1, from coordinate 584,387,619 downwards.
TCTATCCCTGGAGACACTGCCGGGTGCCGCAAGTTACCTTCTGTAGAGCACCGTCCCTCATTTACACGCCGCTACAGAAGGTAATATGGGAGGACCTGGGACAGCAGGGACAACACATAGGCGTGCCAGAGTTGTGGATTACGAGACGCTCGTACGATGATTGGAAAATGCATTAGCATCATGATTGGCCAGCCAGCGCAGGACGGCTGGCTAATACATGATGCTATTGCAATTGTGTAGTGTGACTAGTCAGCTCCTTAAATATGCCGCCCTATGCAACGACAACCAATCGTAACGCAGGAGCTTCCACCAATGATCGCTCAAGGGGCGCGGTATCCCGGAGGCTGTGTCACGCCCCAGGGAGTTAACTAAGTGACGAAAAAACCTTCCTGTACCTCATTTAGACGCCGCTACTATCGGGTTGAAACCAACCTGTTTTAGAGCACTGCTCAAAAATAGGTGTCGACAGTGACGGATGGCAAGAACCTGATTTACACGCCGCTACCTCGGGTTGTTTTGACGGTGCAAGATACATTTTTTCTCCGACACCCGGTTGTTTCTAACCTTCTGTAGCGGCGTGTAAAGGGACCATTAGATTTTGGGATGATTAAAGGGGTACACCATCGCATACCCACAGGAGATCATCCCCCAATTAAAGTGAGATACAGACCCGTTCCACCAAACTACTACCAGTGTGCCAAAGAGATGCTGTGGGACATGAAGGAAGCCGGTGTTATAAGAGATAGCTGTAGTCTCTGGGCAGTCCCCTTAGTCCTAGTCAGAAAGAAAGATGGCACTATGAGGATGTGTGTGGATTACAGGGAGGTCAATAAAATCACTCACAAAGATGCTTACCCGTTAACCCGCTTAAAGGAGTCTCTTGCTGCATTAAAGAGAATTATTTCTCTACATTGGATCTCACTAGTGGGTATTGGCAGGTCTCCTTTGCAGAAGAAGACCGGGAGAAGACAGCATTCACAACACCAATGGGCCTATGCGAATTCAACAGCATACCATTCGGGTTATGCAATGCACAAGAAACATTTCAAAGACTCATGGAATGTTGCCTGGGACACCGGAACTTCGAGACGGTGCTCTGATACCTGGACAACGTCATCGTCTATTCCAAAACCTATGAGGAACATCTGGAACACCTGGCAGAGGTATTTGCAGCTTTAACAAAGTACGGAATGAAGGTCAAACCATCTAAATGTCACCTGCTGAAACCAAAAGTTCAATACCTCTGGCATGTGATCAGCGCAGATGGAGTAGCGCCAGACTCAGAAAAAGTGACAGCTATCCAGGACTCGCAGAGGCGAACCACCGTCAGTGAGGTACGTCAATTATTAGGTTTGGTTGGATACTATAGAAGATTCATTAAGAGCTACACAAAGATGGCAGCGCCCCTATTAGATCTTCTGGTAGGCTAAACTAGGAAGAGGAGGTCCTCTGAGCCACCATTGGAATGGGGAAAGGAGCAAGAAGACTCTTTCTAGGAGATGAAGCGGCTTACCCTGACTATAAATTACCATTCGACCTTTACACCGACGCAAGTAATGTAGGCTTGGGAGCAGTACTATCCCAGATGCAAGATGGCAGGGAAAGAGTAATTGCCTATGCCAGCAGAAAACTTCGACCCACGGAGAGGAACCCAGAAAACTACAGTTCCTTTAAGTTGGAGTTCCTGGCCTTGGTCTGGGCTATAACAGAGTGGTTCAAGCATTACCTGGCAGCTTCAAAATTTACCGTATTAACAGACAATAATCCATTAACACACTTGGATACCGCGAAGCTTGGTGAATTGGAGCAACGCTTGATGGCTCGGCTATCAAATTATGACTTTACCATCAAGTACCAGGCAGGCCATAAAATTGTCAATGCTGATGCCCTCTCCAGAAGCCCTCAAGTACATCTACAAGGACCTGAAGAAAAGGTGGATGACTTGGAGGAAGTAGAACTCCCAGCTTTCCATACAAAAAGAGAAATGACAGAAGCCAACATCAACCAGAACTGTCAGAATGTTGCAATTAACCCGGGGCAATGCGTCCAGAACCGCACCCCTCGCTTTGTGTTATACAGAAGGCGAGGGAGACATTGATTGGCATGAGGGAGTCGGCGGTAGGCGGATTAAAGATACAGGGGGCGTGAAATTCCCCTGTGGAGAGAAATGGCTCCAGCCTCTAGCCACTTCCTATTTGGCTCCAGTATGTAAGTTTTCAAAGTGTATTATCTCGGGGTACAGGGGGGGTCAAGGGCCGGAGGACCCCTTGGCTGGATGCAGCAGACATGCTGCATTCAGTGCTGTAATTAGATCACCATGTATGGGGGGGTGACAGGTCCTCTTTAAGCCCTTGGGAAGCTGGGATCATGGCTATCTACTGTTTTGGACTCTTAATCTATATATCTAGACCATAAATAAATGAAATGCAGCACTCCTTAAAAAAGGTGACAGATGCCTTAAATGGCCCGTCAGGGCGGTACTCGATGTTTTCAGCCTCAGTCGGCTTCCTTCAAGCTGTATGGAATAGCAGATGAAGTATTGCTTGAATTGACTTGCACCCTGCTGGAATAGCCGTGCTGCTCTGTTTTCAATTTTTCTATCTATCTATCTATCTATCTATCTATCTATCTATCTATCTATCTATCTATCTATGTGTCATCTATCTTTCTATCAAGATCAGTGTTCCACAACTCCAGTCCTCAGGATCCACCAACAGGTCATGTTTTCAGGATTTCCTTAGCATTGCACAGGGGTTGGACTAAGGTCCCCAACTCCAGTTCTCAAGGGCCGCCAACAGTGCAGGTTTTCAGGATCTCCTTACTATGGCACAGGTGCTAATGTGATCATCTGCACAGGTAATGATTCCAAGCCCTGTGCAATACTAAGGAAATCCGGAAAACCTGCACTGTTGGCGGCCCTTGAGGCCTGGAGTTGGGGAACACTGATCTAGAATGCATCCATTTGTCTAGTATCTATATAGCCATCTACTAAGAATCTATGTATCCTCTATCGTCTCGTGCTCTTTATTAAATAGCTATAGATATAGATGGAACATTTCCCTCCTCTTTGTGCCTCTGTCAAATCTTCAATTTGTTTGTTCTTTTATTTAGTTTGTTTTATTATCTCTACTCTGGTTAATAGATTGAGAAACTAAATAACCGATAATCAAGTATTAACTCTTAATGGACTGACTGTCTTTAACCATGAACTTTCTAAGTCGTGTCCTTTAAGAAACTAAGGCAGCGATAAAGTCATTGTTTGCAGAGCGGCGAGCTGTTGAGAGAGGGAGCGAGGATGCGCTGTGTGGAGTGCGGGGCGCGGGCCCGGGGGACGGACGCTCAAGATCTGTCTGGCTGCAAATGACTGATACATAATAACACTTATAATGGTGAAGAAAATACAATCTACAGTGATCCACAAGGAATATTCATTATTTAACTCCAAGATGTGTTCGCTAATATGGAACCAGCCAGTGGCATAACTCGAAGCTCATGGGCCCTGATGCGAAAGATCCAACGGGGCTCGCAATTATAATTATTATAAGTCTGCACAATATGAGGCTGCACTATATGGAGAGTTATCAGGCTGCACTATGAGGCAGCACTATATGGAAAGCTATGAGGCTGCATATATAAGGCTGCACTATATGGAGAGTTATGAGGCTGCACTACTGTATATGGAGAGCTATGAGGCTGCATATATGAAGCTGCACTATATGGAGAGTTTTGAGGCTGCACTATATGGAGAACTGAGCCTGCAGTATACCCTATAGAGGGCTATGAGGCTGCATTATACTATATTATATTGAGAGCTATGAGGCTGCATTATACTATATGGAGAGATATATGGCTACATTATACTATATGCAGGGATATGAGGCTGCGTTATACCATATGGAGGGATGTGAGGCAGCGGTACCTATATGAAGACATATGAGGCTGCATTATACTATATGGAGAGATATGAGGCTGCATTATACCGTATGGAGGGATATGAGGCTGCATTATACTATATGGAGAGATATGAGGCTGCATTATACCGTATGGAGGGATGTGAGGCTGCAAAATACTATATGGAAAGATATGAGGCTGCATTATACTATATGTAGGATAATGGGGGTGCATTAAAATAATTGCATGACTATTGAGGCTACTTTATGAATGGGGAACTATGGGGGTACATTGTAGTATATGGAGGAATATGGGGGTGCTTTTTAATAATTGGAGGACTATGGTGGCAGGAGAAGGAAGACTATATATACCAGGATGGGGGACATACCACGATAAGGGCAATACTCCAGTAGGAGGACAATTTATAGCAGGATGAGGGACATTAATACATAATGAAGGGGAGAGGGGTCAATTTGTCTTTAAAATATTTAGAACAGTACACAGGGCCCATACATCTGACATGTGTGCGGGGAAGGGGGGCCCAGGTCTAAATTTCGCACTGGGGCCCACCAGACTCTATGGTAGGAATATCCCTTTAGATGACACTGTATTGATATAGTGAATAAGCTTGTGTACATCTCTCTCTCCTCGTGCAGCTGTGACGCCTCCTCCTGCAGGAGCTTCAGTTGTCTCTGAGCTGTAATTAACTCCTCTGAGGTTCTTTCCAGATCTCGCCTCATCTCTTTGTTCGTTAACTTCAGCTTCTCGTTCTCGGCTTTGGTTTCATACTTGTCATTATTCAGCTCCGTGCACTGACTCTCCAACTGCAACACGGGAAGAAACACAAGAGATTGGAACAAGTCATTGTCAGACACATTCCTGCAGGATATTCATGTATTTTCTGATTATTCTTAAAACTCTCATACAGAAGATAGTCAATAACAGACTAATAAATGAAACATAAATATATAGATACCACAGATAGAGATACGGTATATAGAAAAATAGATAGAACGATAGAGATGGATAGAGATAGATAATAGATAGATGTGAATGAATGTCATAGACATCAAGTAAGAAAACTATGATATGCCATGACTTCCATAGCCCAAACCCTGGATCTGCCCATCGTCATAACTCCTACAGCCCTACCCAACATCCACACAGTCCTTATACCTATTCCCTATTGTACACTTGCTTTGGCAAAACTAATGTGTCCTGACAATAAAGCTTGTTTGAATTTGATAGATAGATAGATAGATAGATAGATAGATAGATAGATAGATAGATAGATAGATAGATATCAGAAACTCTGAGGAACACGTTATTATATCAGGATGGTGTAAGTTAATGGAAAGTCCAAACTGCTCCATCTGAGTTTAGATAATAGATGAATGAAGCTCCCCGGTGGTGACTTCTGGATTAAGCTGCTGTCCTAAAATATTCGGTAAGTATTATATCTCCTCTATCCCCTCTATCTCCTCTATTTCCTCTATCTCCTGGATGCCCTCTACAGTATATGCTCTATCTCCTCTATTTGCTCTATTCCCTCTTTCTACTCTATCCCCTCTTTCTCCTTTAACTCCTCTATTTCCTCTATCTCCTCTATCCCCTCTATATTCTCTATCCCCTCTATATTCTCTATTTCCTCTATCTTGTCTATCCCCTCTATATTCTCTATCCCCTCTATATCCTCTATCCCGTTTTTCTCCTCTATTTCCTCTATCTTCTCTATTCTCTCTATCTCCTCTATTCCCTCTCTCTCCTATATCCCCTCTATCTCCTCTATCCCTTCTATCTCCTTTATCCTTTCTATCTCCACTATCTCTTCTCTCTCCTCTGTCTCCTCTATTTTCTCTATCTTGCTATCTTCTCTATCCCCTCTATCTCCTCTATCTCCTCTCTCTCTTCTATCTCCTCTATCCCCTCTATATACTCTATATCCTCTATCCCCTCTCTCTCTCCTCTATCCCCTCTATCTCCTCTCTCTCCTCTATCTCCTCTCTCTCCTCCCTCTCCTCTATCCCCTCTTTCTCCTCTCTCCCCTCTATCTCTTCTATCTCCTCTATCTTGCTATCTCCTCTATCCCTCTATCTCTTCTCTCCCCTCTATCTCCTCTATCCCCTCTCTCTCCTCTATTTCTCCTATCTCCTCTATCCCCTCTATAGCCTCCTCCTCCTCTATCCCTTCTTTCTCCTCTATCCCCTCTTTCTCCTCTATCCACTCTCTCCCCTCTAGCTCCTATACTGTACCTCCTCTATTTCCTCAGTGTCCTCGTTCTCTTTCGCTCTCAGCAGATCCCATATTCTCTATATCATGTTGACATCTAAACGGACAAAAATTCCAATTACTGAACCTAGAAATAACCCAGGAAAGCCCTTCATCCCCCCCCCCCCCGACGGTGCAGCTGCTCACAGCCACCAAATCACTGTGTATCTGGGGCATAAAGATTCATCTGCCCACGGGCTTTCACCATCACCGATATGACAGGTACAATATTACCAGGACTGGTTTGCTTAAAATAAAGTATTATCTGTCCAGTTACGAGGATCGAATGCAGAAAAAGCCATCTACATCCCATAGAGACGAGCGCTGCAGATACCTGCCCATATGCTACACCGCGGCATGACCTGCGCTGCCAAAGATGATGGATCAGATTAATAATCATATTATCCCCTAGATGGGAGGCCGGAAAGCAGATTATATGCTTATAAATGTATGTACAGATATACCAAAACAAAGGTGGCAAGATTCCATCCACCTTTCTACATATAGCACTTACAGGATATCCTGGTTACTGTCTAATAGTCCAAGTGTTCTAGAGCATGATATTGGCTACTGTCTGATATGAGGGTGCTTTAACATGGTTTGCTGATTAATGCCTAATAGACCTGGTGGTCTGAATTATTCTGATGATTATTATCTGGCATTCAAAGCACAGTTTACTGGTAAAAAAGACTCGCCCCTGGCGGGGACTGTGGGGTACTCGGAACCGGGTCCTCTTAATGTCGTCTGGGGCTACGGGAGATCACGGTGGCATGACCCCTCCATAATCCCCTCGTCAGGCGAGCAGTTAAAAGGGTAAATTAGAAAAATGGATAGAAATTAAATAAAGGTTTTAAAATTAAAAGGGTGCCCTGCTGCCACCAATGGCATGCAGCCGGTATAGCCGTCGCTGCCGTCGGGACCTCTGGGGATGATGGGAGTAGCAGCGAGGATGATTCAGCTCTCCACGGGAAGAGTGGGTCCCCAGGGCAAGCGAATAGTCTGTTGTAATGCGGGGCTCGCTGGTGGTGTAGGGTTCAAGACACAGTCAGGCAGTCTCCTGCTGCCGTTTTACAAACTCAGTCTATATCTCTTCAGGCGCAGTAATCACAGTCTCACACGTTGAGCTTTAACCTGGTTTACTCGCTTTCTAGGCAGATGGTTAGTTTACAGACAGTACTTTAGCTGCTCCGGTGTAGTCTAAGCAGCCGGGACGGCTCATCCGAATCACCCCCCTTCGTGTTCCTTTCGGTCTGCCCGCACGGTAGCTATGATCTAGCAACCATGGGCTTTCAGTGGGCGACCTTCCAGGTCCCCTAGCCTTAATACGGCGGCCTTCCTTTCGCTGCATCAGAAGTTGGGTTGTGGGATATAAAGACCCCGCACCTCGCCGGGGTTTGTGGTTGGAGCATAGAGCTTCCTGGCCACTTCAGCAGAGCCGGCACTCTGGTTCTTGCCCAGTCCCTCAGTGTCGAGCACACCATGGACTCCTTCCTTCTCTCACTATGGTCTACAGCCCGGGACCCGGATAAGCATCATGGTGGCACAGGCCACCTGGTCCGTGTCCTCTCAGTCCTGTATGATGGTGTTCTCACCTCTCCTTCTGACTGAACTTGACTCCTCCATTTCCCTTGGCTGACTGGTTTTTTTGAACTTGGTGTTGTCTAGTTTTATTTCCTCCCCTAACCAGGTCCTGTCCTAACTTTCGCACCCTCCACTTAGCTCCTCCCGACATCCCGTTGCTGGGCATAGAGTCCCTAGTCTTGGGATTGGAGTGTGTTGGGTGTGTGTTTGGGGTGACCGTCTTACCGATCCTGGCTGCTGCGCCATCTAGTGGTGACCAGTCCGCAGGGGAGCCACAAAAACATAATAGTCCTGGTGGTCTAAATTCTTCTTAGGATTACTATCTAGTGACTCGCCCACCAGGACCGTGGGGTACTCGGAACCGGGCGGCAGTTCTGCTGTGGGAGTCACGGGGGACTAGACCCGGCTCCATGGTCCTGGGCGGTCAATAAAAGGAACAGTTTAGGAATGAACGTGACGCCACCCGTGGATTGTGGCCAGCTGTAACCACCCCTGCAGTTAGGACCCCTGGGGATGATGAGGTTTGGCAGCCAGGATGTTGAGCCCTCCACGGGTAGGGCTATTCCCAAGAGTTGTAGTATTGGTAGTGTTGGTATAATGCTCTCAGCCCCTTCAGGCAGACTCCACTGCCGGATTGCAAAATCAATATGTGGCTGCAGGTGCAGGATGAGCAGTCTATGAAAGATTTAGTTTGTAGGGAGTGCGGGGTTCAATGTGCTGAAGGAACAACAGACAGGGGGGTAGCAGTCTCTTTACCTTTACTTGTTCGTTGCAATTACAGTACGGGGCACCGATTTAGATGTTACTGTGGACCCGAGCAGCCTGGAAGCAAACAGGAGATCCACCTAGCCAGGTGGGTTGGAGGCCTCCCTTCTGCGCTTTCACTTGAGAGTCCCCGCTGCTGCATGAAGCTGCGCTGCGGCCTCTCTCTCCCACTCTCCTTTAGTCTGTACCTGTATAGCAGGCAGTGCGAGCCCTATTCCAGGGGTTAGCTTCTCAGTGGAGACCTCGGGCTCTAGTATGCTACTGTGCTCCAGGTGTTAGGTAGGCCAGGTGATCTGGAATACCCTGCCTCACCGGATTTCTCCTGCTGGGCCATTAGTACCCAAACAGCCTCGTACTCCGACGTCCAGTTTTTGGCGCTCTCCTCTGGGGTGAGCGAGATGTGGCTCAGCTCCCCAGGTACTCCTCTCCTTCCTCCTCAGACTCACTCCATGGCTGTTCTGACTAACCCCACCTCCGGGCCAGAATTTATAGAGGGAAGCTCCCCTTAAACGGGGTTCTAGAGCTCCCTCTTCTGGTCTGGAGACAGGAAAGTGTTGGATGCTGTGTCACCTGAATAGAGTACCCCCTTTTTGCTTCCAGGTGTAACATTGGGACCCTGATGTGCTACAGCATTGCTGGTGTAGTTTACTGGTGAATGTGTGGCACCCCTGCCGTCCGGTCGCCACTAGAAGTTGCAGCAACCGAGATCAGTAAGCTCAGTCACCCCAAACACACACCCAACACACTCCAGTCCAAGACTAGGGACTCTATGCCCAGCAACGAGATGGTGGGAGAGACAAGTGGAGGGTGGGGAAGTTAGACAGGAAACGGTCAGGAAGGAGAGAGACTAAAAGCAACAACACCACAGGAAGTAGAGGAGACTAGTTCAATAGTTCAGTCAGTCAAGTTCGGTCAGACGGAGAGGAGACAACACCATCAGTACACGGGACTGAAAGAACACGGACCCGGCGGACTGTACCACCATGAGGCTGTTCCGGGTCCCGGGCTGCAGACCATAGAGAGAGACAGCAGGAGTGTGAGCAATTCATTTGTGTGCCCGAATTAGCAGGAAAGCTGAAGGACTGGGCAAGAACCAGGGTACCGGCGCCTGAAAGTGGCAGAATGCTCCATGCTCCAACCATGAAACCGGTCGGTTGCGGGATCTTTATGTCCCATGATCCAACCCCAGTGCAACAAAGAGAAGGTCACTGTACTAAGGCTAGGGACCAGGCAGGTCGCCCAACAAAGGCTCGTGGCTGCTGGATCGTATCTTTGCGTGCGGAAGTGAGAGAAAGAGAGGCCCATGGAAAGGAACACAAAAGGGGGTTATCTGGACGAGCCATCCCGGCTGCTAAGAGTCTACCGGAGCCGCCACTGCACTGTCTTGTAACTTAACCATCTGCCGAGAAAACAAGTAAACCGGGTTGAAGCTCAGCACTGTGTGAGACTGTTTATTCTGCACCTGAGGAGAGGTAGACTGAATCGCCGAGCCGGCAGCAGCAGCCTGCCCGAGAGTGACTCTGATCCTTGCCGCACGGCCAGCACAACCTCGCTGGCAACCCATTCCCCACATCATCATCACAGACTACATGGTTGCTCTGGGGACCCGCTCTTCCCGTAGAGAGCTAAACCATCATAGCTGCTACTTCTATCGTCCTCAGAGGTCCCGACTGCAGCAGCGGCTATACCGGCCGCATTCCATGGGTGGCGTCATGACAAAAACTTCATTTTTGCTTTTATTTTCTTTTATCCATTTTTCAATTTCCCCTTTTCAACTGGTAAAAATGTTTGTACCGTGTTAGCCAGTAAACATAGCAAGCTTTCGGGACACTAAGGCCCCTTCGTCAGGCGGATAATGACACAAATTCTGAAGACACACCCATATATACATAAGCAGGGTTATATGATTTCGTAAATATGACAGGTGACGTAAAGCGGCGTCAGGCTAGGGAGGGGGAGAGGAGCTGGGAAAGTAAAGTCAAAATTCTAAGATAAGAGGAACCGATTGTATTATTGTTCTATGATTAGTGGCCTGTGGAGACCTGAAGCTTCCTCAGTGAGTTGTAGGAAGCCATAAATCGAAGCGAGAGAGTTCACATAAGAAGTTTCAAAAGTTCATTGTCCTCTAGCTTGAGTCTGTAGGAGATGTGATATCCCCAAATGTCCTTTCATCATATATAAAGACGCATGAATCTGTGATATCCCCAAATGCCCTTTCATTTTATATAAAAACGCATGTGAGACATTCCTGTTCTGAATGTGTCAAAGGTCATTATCAATTTGCATTTCCAAATTCTTCTCTCTCTCTGAGATATCTGGGATTAAGGACTGGGACACACCACCGCGACATCATGCAGCCCAGACAACGACGAGAGGGCTCAGTTTCGAGTATCCCACAGTCCCCGCCAGGGGCAAGTCAAACGCTTAATCATCCGGGTGGTCTAGAGTATGATATTCACTACAGTCTGATACACTGGTGCTCTAATGGTTTGCTGATTAATCCCTAATAGTCCTGGTGGTCTTAATTGTTTTCTTGATTACAATCTAGCATTCCTATCATAGTTTATTAGAGAACACTTAATAGTCCTGGTGGCCTAGAGTGTGATATTGGCTACTGTCTGATACGCTTGTGCTCTAATATAGTTTGTGTATTAATGTCTAATAGACCTGGTGGTCTGAACTGTTCTCTTGATTACTATTTAGCAATCCTGGCATAGTCTATTGGTGAATACATAATAGTCCTGGTGGTCTACACTCCCTGACAGAAGTTAAGTCGCTTATCCATGTTATGTAAATAAAAGCTTAGAACCTGATATTAAATTCATCCATTGGTTGTATAAATTACTCTTTTGCAAGCTGAAACCTTCCCAAATTTTGTTTAGGTTAATAAAATACATTGGTATCAATGCTGAAATATTGATTATTTAATGAACACAGAATGGTCAGATTTTGGCAAGACAAAAGTTTTGTCGCCCACAGAATGTGATTTTCAAACAAAAAATGTACCTAAAATACAAATATATGTTGCATAACATTGGTGAATGAAGTTGTGGTGCTATTAGAGTCAATATTTAATATTTTGTGTGACTTCCATGAACTTGAAGGACTGCATCTATGCGGTTCAAAAATGATTCATACAACTTATTAATGAAGTCATCAGGAATAGCAAAGAATGCAGTCTTACATGCCTCCCAGAGTTCATCTAGATTCTTTGGTTTTGTCTTCCAAGCTTCCTCTTTCATCCTCCCCCAAACATGCTCAATGATGTTCATGTCTGGTGATTGGGCTGTCCAATCCTTGAGCATCTTGATCTTTTTTGCCTGGAGGAAGTTTTTTGTAGAGATGGATGTATGAGATGGAGCACCATCCTGCTGCAGAATTTGACCCCTTTTATGATTTGGAATATAAGAGGCAGCTAATACTTCTTGATATTTTAGGCTATTGATATTGCCTTCTACCTTGCCAATGTTTCGCACACCCCCATACTGAATGTAATCCCAGACCATGATCTTTCCACCACCAAATTTCACAGTTTTCTGGGTATATTTTGGATCCATACGGGCTCCAGTAGGTCTCCTGCAGTATTTGCGGTGGCTGTGGTGTAATTCTACTGAAGATTCATCAGAGAAATCCACTTTCTGCCACTTTACCAGCATCCATCTGTTTAGCAGGCTGTGGGACTTTGCAAATGCCACACGGCTTTTCATTTGCCTTTTCTTTAGTGCCGGCTTCTGGGCACTGATTCGACCATGGAGGTCATTTTGAGACAGAATCCTACAGTTGACACAGAGACTTGAGATGACCAGGGATGTTGGAGCTCTGCTGCAGTGGAAGAGAGGCTTGCTTTGGATTTTCTAACCAACAAACGTTTCTCCTGAGCAGTTGTCTTGATGGGTCTGCCGGACCTGGGCTTATCAAACACATCTCCAGTCTCTTCAAATCTTTTTTTAATTCTTTGTACTTGACTCTGAGACACATTAAGGGTGCCAGCCAACTCTGCAGTGGATCTGGTCTTCAGCCTCTTGATAATCAAGGCTTTGGTCGCATGGTGGATTTTTTGCATGTTGTCAGAGCTCAAGCTGCAGTTCAAGTGAAGGTCTGGGGTGCTGGGTTTCTTTTTATACTCACCCACTAATTAACCGATCATTTACTGAGCACAGGTGAGGATGTAAACTAGGATTGGGTGCATTATATGACCAGGCGACAAAACTTTTGTCTTGACAAAATCTGATCATTCTGTGTTCATTAAATGATCAATATTTCAGCATTGTTGCATTTATTTTCTTAACCTAAACCACATTTCGGAGGGTTTCAGCTTTCAAAAGAGTAATTTATACAACCAATGGATGAATGTAACATCAGGGTATAAGCTTTTATTTACATAACAAGGATAAGCGACATAACTTCTGTCAGGGACTGTATACTGTGCTACTGTTTGGAATGCATGATTTACTGGTGAATACCTAGCAGTCCCAGTAGGCTACAATGTGCTACTTGTTAATGTATAATACTCCTATTGATGTAGCATGGATCACTGGTGAACACCTAAAAGTTCTCATGGTCTGTAGCATGTTACTGTTTATTATCTAATACTCCTGATGGACTGGTGTGGTTTACTGGTGAATGCCTAATATTTGGTGTAGTCCAGAATATGCTTATGGTAGCTATGTAATATTCCCGGAGGTGTAGTCTAGTCTAGTGGGGATTTGGATTATCTATTATCCCTGGTGGTGTGGGGTGTTATTGTTAATATGTGACCCTCCTGATTGTCTATCATATTTTATTATTTTATAGGTGAATAATTGTCATTGTGGTGTGGAGTGTTTTATCAGTTACTTTCTAATACTCTTCGTTGTCTGGTATGGATTACTGGTGAATAGTCATTAGTCCTGGTGGTCTAGTGTGTTACTGGTTTCTGTTCAATAACTATAGCGGTCTTGCTTGTTTTAGTGGTGAATTCCTGATATTATTGGTAGTCTAGAATGTGCTAACTGTTATTTTCTAATACTCCTGATGATCTAGCATGATCAACTACTAAATAAGTAACATTTGTGGTGGTCTAGACTCTAGAGTATATTAATTGCTACAGTCTTTTATTCCTGGTGGTTGAGCATAGTTTACTGGTTAAAACCTTATATTCCTGGTGGGCTAGAGGATTTCTGATAGTAATCTGTAGCAGAAAAGGGCTGGAAATATATTAGTCCTGGTGGTTTGGAGTGATCAGATAAATGCATTGGTAATGTTTAATATTTCTGGTAGTCTACCAACTAGGTTTTACACTTTAATACCTAAAATCCTGGTGGGCTAGGGTAGTAAAACATTTACCAATTCTATCCATGGTGTTTTACATATTTCTAGGTTTATCCCTGGAAGTCTTGGGGTGGGGTTAGAGATGGTCAACGTGAGTTGTAGGGAATGAGTAATTCTTTTTATCTTTTTTTTTACCCCATTCTGATCTCCTTTAGGAAGATTAGATTTATTCTCTACCGGACAACTTCTTACATTGATAGAATTCAGTTAGTTTACAACTACCACTAGGGGGAGCTAACTGCATAGGCAGATGTACAGCATTTAGTTTTTGAGTAGCTTTATATAATACCTAGTAGCCCTGGTGGACTGGGGGTGACGAAAGGGTTAATATTGAGTTCCATTGTCCTTGTTGGCCTAGGATGCTTATGATTGCATATCTAATAGACATGGAGTTCTATCGTGGTTTAGTCATTAACATATTCTTGTCACTTGCTGTCTCCTGTTCACGTCTCCGCACACAGTGCCCCAATCCAGGAGCCACGGGTCCTCTTGGGCGACCGGTACCAAGTCCCCTAACCTTAGTACAGCTACCTTCTTGGCGGCTATGTCAGGTGTCGGCCACAGCTCCTCTAGACCTTGTGGCCTTCAGTTCCGTGGTTGGAGCGTAGAGTCTCCTCGCCACCTTCAGGGTCGGTCCCTGTGGTTCTCAACCTGCTCCTCTGCTTCACCCAGATTCGGTCACATGGGTGGTTGGTTGACTGCCTACACCCCTGGGGCCCTCCCTGTCCTACTTGCAGTCTGCTGCTCCGGACCCAGGACAAGCTTCTCTCTGCTCAAGTCCTCCGGATCCTCCTCCTCTCACTAATTCCTCTTGACTGACCCCAACTAACTTTCCATCCTCTACCTTTCTTCCCTCCATCCCACTGACTAACTTAGCCCTCCCTCTATCGGGTCCGCCCACCGTCCCTGGGACCGGGTGTGTTGGGTGCTCTTGTGGGTGTCTGGACTTACCATCCCGTTTCCCTGAGAACATGAATACCACACCCGTGGGATGGGTGCAGTTTCCCTTGTGGTGACCAGACTGCAGGTGCACCACAGTTGCACCAACTCCTAACCCACTACCAGAATTGATTGGGAGTGTACCTGGAAAAGGGGTCCGGAGTCCGGACTATGCATCAGATTAATTGTGGGTCTAGGTGTCATTCCAGGAGGGGGGCCAGGGTAGGATGGTGGTTCCTACCGTGCATTCCAGGGGAGGGAGCCTTGGGCCACCGGGGGAGCATTGTTGCTGTTTGCCATCCTGGATGTGTGCCCTCTGACTGTGACCACAGATATGGAAATAAACATGCAGGTCCAGACCTGAGAGAGAATGAGTATGTAGGGGTGTTGTTCAAGCTTTCAGGTGGAGGCGTGCTGCTGGGGTCCTAGTTCTGGGTTATTGGTCCATTTAGGATATCATCCATTTGCAACCCTGTGTTATGCCAACTCAAACTACCCCCAGTGTTGGTAACCCGCAACTTTTTTCATATCTCGTCACTCAGAAAATGTGGACATGTCTGGTTTTGAGTCCGGAGGCCTCTCTTAATAGTGGGGGTTGGTGGGCTAGTGAAGGAGTTAGGGATAGGCTGGAGACCCGAACCTTCTCACCTTCAGAGATACCTTTGGGGTCAGGGCTATTTAGGGCTCCCAGTCTAGGGTCAGACTAGTTTTCCCTGGTCACCCTGCCCATAACAGCCATTCCCTCATCAGCATTTGCTCTACATCGAGACAATTATATAATACAGGGCAGGCTACGCAAGTAATTTTCCTATAGGGTCACATGAGAGACTAGGACTTTTATATTATTATTAATTATTATTATTATTTGGTTTAGGTTAGTGAAGTGGTTAATTTTATTCACTTTGAAACAGGTCTACAATTCCTACATGGGTTAAATCTCAATATCTTTTCATTCAATTGCCACTAGAGGGAGCTCAATGCATAAAGATCTATTCCACGTAATTTCACATTTATCAACATATAATGAGCGCCCCCTAATGGCAAAAGCAAGAATTGTGAATTAGAGTTCAAGTCTACTTCCTCTCTGTAGAGACAATTTGCACAATTAATTTCCCAAATGAGCATTGCATGGCCTATAAGTCTCCTCATACTGGCATGGTACTCTACATAAGGAGAAACCTTACCCCTTAAATCCAAAGTCTTAGCCTCTCATACAGCCAAATCAGATCTCATACTTTACACTGACAAGGAGCATTAACCCCAAAATATTATGTCTGTAAATTGGGGTTCTGATCTGGTATAAATCCTAACTCGTATGACAAAACTCGTTAAAGGGTTGTTTTGGCTTTTGGGATTGCTACTTCCAATAGGTGGCACCATAGTTCGCCTTCTTCATCTCTGAAGAAACATTTGCATATTCAATTTCCCAGGGGAGTATTGCAGCTTTTAAGTCTCCTCATACTGGCATGTCACTGTCCACAAGGAGAAATCTAACTCCTTAGATCCCACTTAACCTCTCACACAGACAGATCAGGTCTCATACTTTGCACTGATGAGGAGCAATATCCCATAACACCATGTCTGCAAACTGAGGTTCTGACTTGGTATAAATCCTAAATCATATGACAAGGCTCATTAAAGGGTCAATTTGACTTTTAGGATTGCTACTTCCAATAGGTGGTGCTAGAGTTCAAGTCCTCTTCTTCTCTCAGGAGACATTTGTATATTGAATGTCCCAGAGGAGCATTGCAGCTTTTAAGTCTAGTCACACTGACATGTCACTCTCCACAAGGAACAACCTTAACCCTTAGATCTCAATCTTAGCCTCCCATACAGCCAGATCAGATCTCATACTTTGCACCAATGAGGGGCAATATCCCGGAACACTGTGTCTGCAAACTGAGGTTCGTTACTGGGTCATATTTGCTTTTAGGATTGCTACTTCCGATAGGTGGCGCTGGAGTTCAAGGCTACTTCCTCTCTGAAGAAACAATTGTTCTTGATATTAAGAAGCCCTATTAAGTTTTCCCATGCCAATTATTTCTGCACAGGCTCCTACATATATGTATAACGCCACGGGATCATTTGTACACAGATTAGGCATCCAGTTGTTGTTGTATTTTTATGTTGTGAGATCTGAAAGGTTTTTTGATCTGAGCTAAAAGCATTACTTAAAGTATACAAAACGAGGAGACGAACAGCGGGATTTACATAAACATGAAAACAAGAACAGAATGCAAGAGGCTCATTATATTCCTGTTATATTCTGCGCTACATCAAAGACAATCGTCCGTCATAAATTTCTAACGCCCCGAAATAAAACAACATGAAGCAGACACTCAAAACATAGGAAACAGGCTCCGAGGAGCCGCCTGTCAGTGAGGTAATGAGAGCCTCATGCCTCGCGGGAGTCATAAAAGGAGTCTTTTATATTGCGGCATTGTTATGTCAGCTTAAAGGGGTTCTCCACCATGGTAGAAGCATGGCTTGGCAAGATCCTATAGCAAAGATCAGCTGTAATCATGGATCAAGCATGGCAGTGTGTTCTGTTTCCCTACAGCACTCCCATAGGCGAAAGTAAGTATTACAGCTACTAAAATGGGGATCAAAGGGGAAAAGTCTCTCTTTGTTGAGAATTCCAAATTGGCATCAAATAAGTCTCCTTGGCGCTCTTCACAAGGAGAAACTTTCATGATCCCTCCATGCAGAGCTTTTGGGACACTATTGTAGTTATGCTGTTACTGATACCTGGGTGTGCTGAGCTGTCAGTATGCTGATCTTTAGAGCAGTCTTCCATTCCTCTCCTAGGAGAGGTTGGGTTTCTCACATGTTCCAACTTCCCGGTGATTGTTCTGTTACTTAGCTGAGCAGTCTGTCCCAGAATGCTGCCAGTTTTACATCTTGTCTGCAGTGCTGTGTGGCCTACATTCTTGATCTCTGTTATCTGATCCAGACTCTTGCTGGATTTCCCTGTACTTATTATTATTCTCCTGGAATTTAGACCCCAGAACTGACCGTATGCCTCTGTTTAATCCTGAATCCTCTTTGTGATCTCTGCACCGTTACACGTCTTCATCTTCATCTACTCCCTGAATACTGCAAACTCTCCAGGA
Source organism: Allobates femoralis (assembly GCA_033576535.1). Classification (NCBI taxonomy): domain Eukaryota; kingdom Metazoa; phylum Chordata; class Amphibia; order Anura; family Aromobatidae; genus Allobates; species Allobates femoralis. The sequence goes on along the minus strand of JARQOC010000004.1, from coordinate 584,369,752 downwards.
ACTCACCTCAGATTATCTGACCTCCCCATTGACTCCAACCAACCAAGTTTAAGTAGTGACTAGCTTCACATTCTGTGTCACACCCTAGCTTTTGTAGTGACTAGCATCACAGAACATTTGCCCTTTAGACTCCCATTCAGAGGTCTCTCAGCCACCCAAATCAGGTTTCCTACCTTGCACTGATGAGAGGCAAACACACCAAACCCCGTGTCTGCAGATTAAATTTCTAGTTTGGCTTCTTATCCTAAGTCAAGGTTCGTTAAAGAATTGATATTGACTGTTAGAATTGCTATAGCCAATAGGAGGTGCTAGCGTTCCAATCTTCTTCAATGAAGGGCTAATTGCATATTTCAGTTCTTGTACAAATCCATAGTTTGTTTGTTTAATGGCAGACAGAACGTGTACTCCAGAACAAGTGACGCTCTTGATAACCAATCTTCCTTCCCTAGAGATGAGGATACTGATCCGAGGACCTCCCGCTAGACTAGGCAACCTCTTTAACACTGAGCTATTTGAGCTTATAATGCTTAGCTTAGACTGGATGCAATCATAGCAAATTATCACCTGTGGGAAGTCGGTCATGAGTAGAGATGAGCAGACCCGAGGATGTTTGGGTTCACCTTAAGGTAAGGCCATAAGGTTACCGGGAAATCCAGTGCTGCCGCTGACACTGGCAGTAATTCATGTACTCTCATTCTAAGAACGTTCTCATAACAAGACTCCCTAGGAATCAATGGACTTCATGGGATATTATCATGGGAATTTACAGGATTCTTTATATTTAATGAATTGGTGAACGAGGGTGTGTGGGGGAGTCTTTATTCAAAGAAAGTATTTTTTCCTGTATGGTTTCCTTGCCAGGTTTGTAATAATTGTGTCTGGTTGTCGCCCATTCTCTTTTAACTCCTGGTCTTGATTCCAGCTGTCAATTCACAGCTGACATCAACCCCATTAACTATTAACTTGATTGCTGTGCCACCAGGGCTATTGGGTAAAGCTGGATAAAGCACCAAAATGGATGAGTCTAATGGATGCGCCAAATCATTGATGGCTGCGGGCTGGTATGTACAGTCTAAGAAGGGTCAAATAACCATGGCCTATCCCACCCTAATAATATCAGCAGCCCCCAGCTGTCTGCTTTACCTTGGCTGGTTGTCAAAAAACAGGTGGGAGCCAAAATCATTTTTATATTATTATTTATTTATGATTTTTCAAGTGGTGTGCTGGGCAAGGACAGCCATGCCAATGCTTGACATGGGTGTGATGGGGCCAGAGGTGCCCACACCAGAAAAGCTTGCTGATTGACTGCTCTACAGCCTTTCAACAAGCTTAGAGCAGGAACCAAGATGTGCCCTTAGAAGTCCGTGTTCGGGGTTCTGCACCAGACACTAGGTGTTCGATGTGAACCGTGAAATTTACAGTTGGGGTTCGCTCATCAGTAATCATGACAGTTGTCGGTCTCCACTGATTGGCCAGGATCTTGTAAGGCATAGTTCAAATGGTCATTGACCAAACAAGAACCAACTAAAGGGTAATATGCTAATCATGGGAGGAGTTATAGATTTTTAGTACATACCCTCTTTTGCTTATGTACGAGATGTTCCAGCTCCTGTTCTTTGCTCTGCAGCTTTTCCTCCATTATTTGGCTGCGGGATTGAAACCTCTGAGTGTCCTAAGAAAGATAAAATACAAAAGCTATAACAAAGGTGTAAATGGTAACATAAAAACAATTACAGCCCCATAGAATGACTTACTACAAGCATGTGTACATATACCACCTGTTAGCAGAGGTGTTTAAAATGTCCTGCAGACATAAAATTAAAGGGGTTGTCCACTTTCAACAATCCCTTTTATTAGAAAGACAAGGAGCCTTGAACACAGGATCCTTCATTATTTGCGCTCTTAGAGATCATACATGATCGAAACTTGCAGCAAGTGCTCAATTTCCCTGCAGTGCCACCACAGGAGACATGAGGAATTACACCCTGAACATGGAAACAAATGGGGTACACAGTAATGTACTCCTGGTGTAATGCAACAAAAAGGGTAACAACGGGGATGGAAAGGGAAGGAAGGCTCTAGCCGTATGGAGACGGAAGACGGGACACACAAAGCCTTGATGAGCTCATGTGGGGACTGTTTTGTGGGATGTGCTCAACCCTTCAGAATTTTAGAGGATCCCCAACTTACAGGATATCTTCTTCCCCGGAGGCTGTAGGTGGACAAATTTACCGCCATATTTCCCATCATTAGTTTACCTTTCCATAGATAGAACATATGATATGTGGATTGTCATCCATCTGTCCGATATTCATTTGAAACTCATAGGCAGGTCTCGCAATTGAAAAAAATGCATGTTCTTCCTCTCATAGGAGAAGCAAAATAGTAATGTTGTAGTTGTGTCTCTTATGAATATTGGCTTGATACAAACCCCAATATTTTTAACTGCATGCTGGTGCTGAAAAGCCTATGATCCTGCTTTGATCAGAGGAAGCTTTGGTCTGGAAAGTGTAATTGTCTGCCTCAGCATAAACCAATTTCAGCCTTGCTGTCTTTTTACCAAAGCATTTCTCTGCTGTAATTACCTGTCCATACCAGGAGGCCTTATCTGATCAGGGGCAGGATGTAGAATTATCTCTTTCTCTCTTTCATCTTCCAGTTATAATTAATTCCTCTCATCCCCAGTTATTGTTAAGCCCATATTCAGTGTGGGGATGGATATGTCCTCTCTATCTAGAGATGCCTTATGGATTTTAATTTCTCTAGGGAAGCATTTTTTTTCCATTCTTTTCCACTCAAGATGTAGGATTAATCAGTCTACTCCCTCCATTAACTGACTCAGAAAGGAGACACCCCTTTGAAAACAACTGTGCAATCCCTTGGGCTGGGATGGGGGTGAAGCATAACACAGTCAGAAAGGAGATACCTTATTTAAAACAAACAGTGCAATTCCTTGGGAGGGGATGAGGGTGGAGCATAACACAGACAGAAAGGAGACACCCCTTTTAAAACAACTGCAATTCCTTGGGGGTGGGGATGAGGGTGGAGCATAACACAGACAGAAAGGAGACACCCCTTTTAAAACAACTGCAATTCCTTGGGGGCGGGAATGAGGATGGAGCAAAACGCAGTCAGAAAGGAGACACCCCTTTTAAAACAACTGCAATTCCTTGGGGGCGTGGATGAGGGTGGAGCATAACACAGTCATAAAGGAGACAGCCCTTTTAAAACAACTGCAATTCCTTGGGGGTGGGGATGAGGGTGAAGCATAACACAGTCAGAAAGCAGACACCCCTTTTAAAATAACTGTGCAATTCCTTGGGGCAGGGATGGGGTGGAGCATAACACAGTCAGAAAGGAGACACCCCTTTTAAAACAACTGCAATTCCTCAGGGGCGGGGATGAGAGTGGAGCATAACACAGTCAGAAAGGAGTCACCCTTTTAAAACAACTGTGCAATTCCTCAGGGGCGGGGATAGGGGTGGAGCATAACACAGGATTGGCTATGTTTTTTAGACGTCTCGTAAGGCATTAGGAATAACTCTTTGCGTTGGATTTACCTGGAGTGTCTCTTTAATCAAAATAAAGTAAAAAAAAAATAATAATACTCAAAAATTACATTACAAGTTTTTACTTGCAGGAGCGGTGTTATTTATATTTTAGACCTCTAGGCAGTAAGATATTGCTACAATACACAATTGCATTTACTATTTGCTCCCGGGTTTTAGTAAAAATGAAAAATATCACAAGAACAATTCTCCGGCTAATGACTAAATCCGATGTGAAATTCGTTATAGATTTTTTTGTGTGTTTTCTGGTTTTTTTTCATTGTTTAGCCATTGCTCAGACTCCCATTAAAAGCCATTAAGAAAGCAGAAAGAAAATCATTGCCGTTAGCAACGCTCGCTGGAGAAGCCGCGCGGACCCTCGTGACTCCATTGAAAATATATTTCTGTACAAAGACTCAATTAGGTCGTGTTTCCTGCAAGTAGAATGAAAAAAAATCCCCCAAGTGTTCCATTAACTCGCACCCACACGCGTTTCGCCAGCTGCATTACAGTCAGTTTGTTTATAGGATAAAAAATGGCTTTTTATTAAAATAATGACGGCTTATCATTCTTTCTCTGTAACGATGTTTTTATGAACATTTATTTTTTTTTGCATCCAATAAGTATTTTGTTTACGGAATATATGCACTGTATGGCAGTAATATTTGGTTACGGTATTCTATCAGAGTAAGGAGATAATGTTAATTAACCATAGGGTGATAATATTTGGTTATGGTATTAAGTCATAGTAAGGAGGTAATATTTATTCTTCAATAACAATAAGGTGGTAACATTTGGCGGCATTATTCGGTCATGATAGTTTTATTCAGTCCCCGTTGCACTGGTATTACTCAGCCATGGTTAAATTAATCAGCCATAGTATAATGGTATTAATATTTCTCAGTCGATTAACCCTTGTGTTAATACTTGGTCATGGTTGGACGGTAATATTTCGTCATGGTAGAGATATAAATAGTGCTGTGAGGGTTAAGGACTCTTTCCTATCTGGCTGTTTCTTCGTATCCTTAATCTCAGGTCGTAGAACTTTTGTGACCACTCCCCTCCGCTATAAATAGTCACGCATCTTACCATCTGATGCCGGTTGTAGAATCCCTTTCCATGCTGACCACTTTGGATGGAGACAGTCTCTGGAAGAAGCTGATTATTGCAGCTTTGGAGTTTAGCTGCATTGGAGGAGTTTGGAGTGTTTTTACGGAGTGTGTCTATTTTCCTCTGTTGCCCTTACTTTATGTTGTATTATTTGCAGTCATGTCTGCCACTAGGAATTTCGGGGGCCCCTGAACTGCCAAAATTTTGAGGCCCCCCCCTGAGACTCCGCCCAGCCTCCACCCATGCTCCACCTCTACCCATGCTCCGCCTCCACCCAAACATATTTTATTTATAGTGAAAAATTGGAACAGCACCAAAAATGACCTCAATTTATGTGTAAAGCTTTCCCAACCAGCAATCCAGATGGTTCCTTACAATAGAGTAAAAAAAGGAAAGACAGCACAATAGAATAGAAAAAAGTGGACTTTATTGATCAATGCGTGGCTACGCCAGTGGGCAATAAAGTCCGCTTTTTTCTATATTTTTGTGCTCTTTTTCCTTTTTTTACACTCTCTCTCTATTATATATTACACACACACACTTGAGACTGCTGTGGGCTGAATACACAAGAGCTGTATATACAATAGAGAATACACAATAGAGACGGCTGCTAGCTGTATACACAATACAGATAGCTGCGGGCCGTATACACTATGGAGACTGCTTTTAGCTATATACAAAATAGAGAATACACAATAGAGAGTGCTGCTGGCCGTACACAATAGAGAACACGCAATCGAGATTGCTGTGGGCTGTATAGACAATGGAGACAGTTGCGGGTCTGGCCGTATAGACAATAGAGACTGCTGCTGGCTACACACAATAGAGAATACACAATAGAGACTGTTGCTGGCCGTATACACAAATGCACAATTAAGACGGACCTATGCACAATGGAGACTGTTGCGAGACATATGCACATTAGAGACTGCTGCGAGACGTATGCACATTAGAGACTGCTGCGGGTCGTATGCACATTAGTGACTGCTGCGGGATGTATACACATTGGAGACTGTGCAGGACCTATACACAGAAATTGCTGGTCGTATGCAGAGACTGCCAGCTGTATATCTTGTATACACAGACAGCACTCTACTGTATATACAGGTCCACACTATATACATACAGTATATAGTACACAAATACAGCATGTAGTGTGGACCTGTGTATAGAGCATAGTGCTGTGTAGAGTCAGAGACAGAGAGACAGACAGAGACAGACAGATGTAAATGAAAGTGAGGGGGCGCAATATGAAAAATCTCTTTAAATGAAATTATGTTAAAATAGGTCGATGGTCACTCACCTACTGAGGTTGTGCACCTCTGTAAAACCCCAGTTTAAGTGTTGGTGGGGGGAGTAAACACTGCTGGAGGGTAACTCTAGACTGGTGCTACGGAATGTCGGGTTCACTGCTCTTTCCTGGAGGAGAACACATGATCCACGCTGACTGGAAATACGTCACGTAGGTCCTCGAACATTCGCTCGGTTGTTGAGCAACACCAGGTCCACCCTGTTTCCACTCACAGGACCCACTCAAGAGGTGAGGGGGTGAGGCCCAGTGGTGATTGACAGAAGAGGGGGCCCATGCAGGATGTGAGGGTGTGGGATGAGAGGAGATCGGGGCCCGCCCCCTCACATTTTGCACGGGCCCAGCAAAGCAGCATCAGCGTGTGACGGCCGGGGGTTGGGCCTCCCTGCTCCCTGCTCCAAATGGCCTTGCCCCCTGTATCATGGCCAGGCCTCCCTGCTCCTCATCCAATGGCCAAACCCCCTCCAGGCTGGGGCCCCTGGCTCCAGACAGAGCTGTAGCCCCTTAGTGATGTCCCTGTTTGCAGTGAAAAAAATAGTGTTCTCACCAGCCTCCACACTAGACAGGGTGAGATCAGGGCCTGCTAGGGCGTAGGCATGTGACAGCGATGGGAGGGAAGGACCCATATAGAGATGCTAGGGAGCATAGGACACACATTCACTTAAGTGTCAAAAGTTGTCCCCAGTATTGGCAAGGCCTTCCTTCTTGACTCATTTGTGTTGTGCCGCACACTGCGGATCTGTACAATATGGCGTGACACTGCATGTAAGTATTACTTAGTTACTTAATGATTTTAAGGGTTTGACGGTATAATTAAGTATTATAAATATATTGTAATTAGTATTATAATATTAAGTATTGTAGGTTTAATCAGTTATGATATGGTGGTAATATTTGGTAATGTTTGGATGTAATACTCAGTCACTGTCATGGTTTGGTTATATTATACATTTGGCTGTTAAATTCAGTCCTAGCAGAGTAGTAACATGTGCTCATAGTCTGGCGGTATTATTTATGACACAGAATCTCAGGAGTCAATAGAGAGAGTATTGGGGATTAACGTTTGAGATGGTGGAGGACTCACTTACTTGCAATTGGAATTGTTCCGTCTGTCTTTTTACTTGTTGATCCATTTCTTCATATAAATTCTGAATTTCGATGTCGTAGTTGGCAATTTTCCTGGACATTTGGAAAGAAAAGTCAACATCTGAAAGGCAGCATAGCTGTACTACCTGCAAATGTCGGACCCTCTAAGTATATTTGTACGCAATCATTATTACTACTATGTATTTATAATTATATCAAAAAGACTGACCAAACACCTCCAATAGGTGTGAACAGGCGTCAGCTGAAAACACAATATAACTGCAACACTACATACAGCTGCACTCTACAATGCTAAAATATGCTAAGATTGAATAAGGGAACTTTGGCATTGCATTACTGCTATAGGAATACTTGAAAAAAGAGATACTTAGCTTATGTATTGGCCAATGCATGTGAGCACTATAACCACAACATTACCCTAGAGTGCTGCTGTATATATTTTTGTAGTTTTATTGTGTTTTCAGCTGGCGCCTGTTCACACCTATTGAGGTGCTGGTCAGTCTTTTTGATACACTTACAGTGCATTTCTTTCTGACTGAGCCCCCCATCCTAAAGCCAGGGTGTGTCCTTCTTTATTTATAGCTGGTGCCTGGTTGGTTTTAATCCAAATAGCGGCATTTTATATTAGGGTCCTGATAAATGAGATCACCTTGTCGCGGTTATCGAGCTCACATGCATTGGTCAATACATAAGATAAGTATCTCTTTTTTCAAATATTCCTATAGCAGTAATGCAATATCAGGGTTTCCTCATTCAATCTTACCATATTTTAGCATTGTAGAGTGCAGCTGTATGTAGTTTTGTAGTTATATTGTGTTTTCACTTGGCGCCTGTTCACACCTATTGAGGTGTTTGGTCAGTGTTTTTGTATATATTTGTAGTGCATTTCTTGCTGACTGAGCCCCCCGCTTTATAGCCAGGGTTTGTCCTTCTTCATTTATATCCAGCTGCTATGTGTCTAGATGTGATTTTTACTCCAAATAGTGACATTTTATGTTAGGGTCCCGATATATAAGATCACCTTGATGCGGTTATCGGGCTCACATGCACTGGCCAATACATAAACTAAGAATCTCTGTTTTTCAAATATTCCTATAGCTGTAATGCAATATCAGAGTCTCCTCATTCAATTCTGGAATATGTTAGAATTGTAGAGTGCAGTTATATGTGTTTTTGCAGTTATATTGTATTTTCAGCTGGTACCTGTTCACACCTGTTGAGGTGCTCGGTTTTCTTGAGATTATATATATATTTGTAGTGCATTTCTTCCTGACAGAGCACCCTACCTTATAGCCAAGGTGGGTCCATTTTCATTTATAGCTGGATCCTTTCTAATAGCAGCTAGGGTACTGATATATAACAGATCCCTCTGTCATGGTTATCGGGCTCACATGCATTGGCCAATGCATAAGCTATGTATATCTTTTTTTTTAATATTCCTATAGCAGTAATGCAATTCCAGAGTGGCCTTAACCAATATTAGCATATTTTGGCATTTTACAGTGCAGCTGTATGTATTTTTGTAGTTACTATGTATTTATACCATAATTATTCCTGAATGGATATCAGGAAAAAAGGAAGTACCAGCTCCTATAGTGCTGGCAGAATTCTTTAAAAAAAAGTGAACAGGACTGCAAAGTCTTGGTGACTGATCTTGTATAATTCCAAAAATGTATCATTCCAAAAAAGATCAATGGTTCAGTATTTTCCAAGTGGTCAGATGTACTTTAAACTCAATTTAAATGACTATGAAGTGCAACATGTATAAGATGACTGACCACCTAAAATGGCAATGAAGGAAGGATCTCTACAGTTCTCATAAAGAAGAAAAATCTGGGTCAAAGCGGTGGTATTTTGGAGACTGTATGTGAACATTTTACTTTCAAGAGATATAAAAGAGTCACTAAACTTTCATTATTTTTTTAACCCCTTAACGCCTGCTGTTGTGTATTAGCATCATGCCAGTTCAATTGAGTTGTATGCATAGGTCGATTTTAATTCAGGCAAGAAGGAGTTATTTTGTTCAGCAAGGAATGTTTTGAAACTTTACAACTTTACCTCTCAGGTCATTTTTCAGTGCGATACTAATGGTACTGTTGAGTAGTGCTTGGGCAGCCCATTCAGAATATGTAAAAATTATTACTGTACCCTTTGTAGTTCCCTTGCTATAAGCATCTTCACACCCAGCAGGAAGCTAAGCTCACTAGTCTGGTCCATTACTTTCATTACTGAATAGTCACACTATGTAAATGTTCATTTATTATTCACTTCTTCCAAGGCTGGCATTCCCTCTCTCCCCACCCCCCATGCTCTGCCTCAATGCTTGTTTCATTTTCATTTTGCTGTCCTGCACTGAGCTTCTGATGGGGAAAGGGAGGGAGAGATGGCAGTCACATATCTGAAGGCTCATCCAGGTAAGGCAATCTCCTCCATTTGTTTCTGTGAGCAGGAGCCGTGCTGTCTGTGAGAGATTCTATGTGTTTATTTGAACATTTGCTTTGCTGCATACAAGGAAAAAAGACAGAAGGATACAGCTCCCCTCCCCATGTGAGTGATTTCTACTGAACTTTCCTTGCGTCTAGTGCAGTGATGTCACTACATGAATATTCATTCCTTGGGGCGTGTGCAGCAGAGAAGTAAGTGATCACTCACTGTGGTTGACTTATGGAACTAATTTCTTTACTTGCAGTTTACGGAGGAGAGGGGGTGAGTATAAATGAGAGAAATACATGAATAGAAAGAGCTTCACCAGTGGAATTAGAAACTGATGTCAGTTACACATGGATTTTTAACCTGACAGATTCCCTTTAAGGGAATTGTCTTCATTCCTGCATAAGAAATTGGCATGTAGGTGGCTTCCATGCTCTGGCTTTCCCCCAGTTTATTTGCCCGCATCGCTGTCAGATGTTGGGGTACAGATGATGGCAGTGATGGGTCAGCACCTAACTCCATCTTTTCTGCTTATCATAACAATCCCTGGCAGCAGTTTATCCCCAGAGATAGCGATAAGTGAGCACTACCATGCTCAGGTACTCGGTACTCCCAACGAGCAGGTCGGACGCTCAGAAAGGTGCGCATCAAGACCCCGAATATAATAGGTGTCAATGGGGAACTCAAGCAATTTTCCAGAAGACCTTCCATTGACTTCCATTATATTCATTTCACAAGTCACCACCGTCCAAGCATCCAACTTCTGGGTATGAGTACTGGGCATCCGAGCATGGTAGTGCTTACTCATCATTACTTCTGACTCATCACTGCCATCATCTGTACTCCAAATGAGTAAATTCTGATATCCCTGCAGCTAAATGCAGATAAATAGACTGGAGAAAAGACAGGATTTTAAAGTTAGTTACCATACATTTTTTTTTTTTTACAGTAATAAAGATAACTCCACTAATAAAGTGATTTGCAAAGTTTAATAATGTCCCCCTGCTGGACAAAATGATTAAAAGAAAAATAAAAGTCTAGTGACTCTTTAACTAAATAAAGCCAGGCGGAGCACAGAAAAGACCAAGAGGTGCCTTTTGAGCGCCAAAGGTCACAGCCGCTGAAGCTCTAGTGATGTGGAAGGCATATAATCATGGAAATGATTATTCCAAATATGTTAATGGGCATAAGGGATGGCTAGTACCCTTTAACCAATGTAAGCCAAACTACAATCCTGAACCCCTATTTTCTTTAAACCAGAGAGTACACAAAGAACTTCAAGAGCTTAAATTGAACAATAAACATACAGGGATCCCTCTTATGTGAAAGATTCCAAAAAAGTGTTTTTCACAGCAAAGAAACTATACAATTGCACACAGTATAAAAAAAATATATTAATGCCTTACATCAAAAACAGCGCCACCCTCGTCTACAGGTCGTACTTGGTATTGGAGCTCAGCTTCTTTAACGCATATGGTGCAGAGCACACCTAACCTGCAGACAAGGATGGGGCTTCTTTTTTTAAAGGGAACCAACCAACAGGATTTAGGGCTATAAAGTGAAGCCGGCGCCTTACAGGCACTGGGATGCTGGATGCAGTCATACCTTTACTTGAATGATACCATGTTTGATTGCAGAGAAAAGTGTCATAAAACTCCTGGAAAACAGGACAGCAGGTGATTGATGTGTGCAGCCTGCGTCACTATTTGGTGGTGTTGTTTTTAATTACCGTACTTCCCTGTGGGCATGCCTTTCAGCTGTGAGCCAAACCCTCCCCCCCCTTTTCATCTGAAAGTATTTGAAACTGAAAGTAGAGATGAGATGGAGGGGTGAGGGTTTGCTTTACAGCTGAAAGGCATGCCCATAGGGGAGTAATAAAAAAAACCCCAAATAGTGACGCAGTGCTGCACACATCAGTCACCTGCTGCCCTGTTTTCCAGGAGTTTTATGACACTTTTCTCTGCAATCAAACATGGAATCATTGAACTAAAAGGTATGATTTCATTCAGTATCCAAGAGCCTGTGAGGCACCGGCTTCACTTTATAGCCCTAAATCCTGCTGGTTGGTTCCATTTAAAGAAATCCATCCTGCTTTTCTAATCCTTGACAATGTCTTTAACTCATTCATCCATCTACTCAATCACTTGTCCATTCACTTACTTTTTGAGTGCACACTCCATTTCATTCTTCTCTTCATTGGCTTCTTGAAGTTGTGAGAAGACTCGGGTGAGGAAATGTTCGAAACTCGAAAGCAGGTGAGGAGATTCGTCCTTCCTTAATTCCATCCACAAACGTTTCATTGTGTTTTCACTGAAATGAAAAAGAACCTGTTCCATTAAAGGAAAAACTAAGCATAAAAAATTGTCCCCCAAAAAACCTGCTCTTCTTCCCTTTTTCCTCTCTTCCATTTTGTCTCACATTCCAATTAAAATTGAGAAATATCTAAAAAAGTACTCTGGATTTCTCAAGGATTCAATGATGTCCCCTATATAATTCCTTATGTCTTTTGTGTTGATCTAAGACACTTAGCTGCAGCAGGAGCCTCCCCCTCTGTGTGCAAAAGGACAATAGGTACGTTATATGGCTTCCCTTCACCGATCCCTGCAGCATGCACATAAACTTTGTGGTATAAACACCTGAGGAAGGTAGGACAAAGCAAAATGTGTTGTATTTTTAATATTTTATTTTATACTAGATGGTGGCCCGATTATAATGTATCGGGTATTCTAGAATACCTTGTAAACAGGAGTGAACTGCGTCACACTATGACGTAGCATTCAAATCGCGCGCCAAGCCGCGCACCGCGTCTCTCATTGGTCGCCGTAGTGACCAATAAGAGACGTGAAATTCAAACTGCGCGCCAAGCCGTGCTACTTCACTGATTGGTCGGTGCGGCGCAGCTTGGCGGGAAATATGAATCCCGCTTCGCTGATTGATCGCTGCGGCCGCACCCACCAATCAGAGAAGTAGCGCGGCTTGGCGCGCGGTTTGAATCCCGATCGGGTACTACCGCAGCGAGCAGCCGGGAGATGACCGGCTAACGCCGGTCATCTCCCGACTGGCTCACCTCGGATCTCTGTGAGGCAAGTAGCCGCAACTCAGCTACTGCTGCACAGAGGTCAGCAGCTCACCAGCCGGGAGATGACCGGCTGACTCCGGTTATCTCCCGGCTGGCTCGCCGCGGACCTCTGTGAGGCAGGTAGCCGCGGCTCAGTTACTGCTGCGATTTCGGCCTCAGACGGAAGTGGCCAGAAGGCAATTATGTAGTAGATTGGTGCCCGTGTTCCATATTCAAACCTTTCAACTCTTGACCAGAGGAAAGAGAGATTACAAAGAGCATCTTTGGAGGATCTGTCACATCCTACATTATTCAGGCAAGCCAATCATATGACTGGGCACCGTGCAATACATAATTTCACCTTTGGAGGCACTGCAGTGAAATGAAACACTTACTTGCAAGTTTCTTCACTGATAATAACTGAATGCTGGGGGTGTGACAACACAGCCTTTTACACTGTGTGGCATGGGTTAAATTGCCTTAATTTACCCAGAAATATTGGTCTTCTGTTTGTTATCTCATGTTTGCTAAGGCATGGTTTCTTGCCAGACTCTTTGGAGTCTTTATTGTCTGAGTTTGTGTATTGCTAATTTATTGTACACTATTACCTCGCCATGTTCTGTCTACATTACTTGAACAGCAATTGTGCATGTGAATTGAAATGCCAACCAATAAGGTTATAGCCTTATTCCACCAATCCTCTAAGACCACAATACCCTGAGATGAGTGCTTGGGCTATATAAACGGACTTGCTTCAGTCAGCAGGAGTGAATTCATATGCTACATGGCTTCAATCTAGGGGCTTCAGTCCCGGTTAGAAGACCATAACTTCAGCCTAGGAATTTTGGTTCCGGATGCCAGGATAACATCATATCTTCACACTCTGCATGGCCTCAGTCTAGGATCTCCGGTTATGACTAGAGGAGCACCAAAACTGGATTGTATTCTGCAGGAGTTCAACCTAGGATTCTGGGATTTGCTGAAAGAAACCCAGGTTGGGACAGTTCGGTCACCTGGCTACAGACTTTGCTGTGCTTGGTTAGCTTCTAATCTTGCCATTATTCCTTTCTCGGTGGGCACCTGCCTGTTGCGGGATTGGGGTAGTTGACACTGGAAGCCCCGAAGGCACGAACATTCTAATCCCTGGTGAGCCAGCGGAAGGGTGAGACTCTGTTGCCTGTTACATTGTGTGTTTTGCTTGGTTATGTGTTATATGCCTTTGACTGTTAGGGATCCAATAGAGCTTTACCATTGTGTGGTACCCTCACCCTGTGGGTTCTGAGTAGTGTTCCTCCCACGGGTAAGGAGTTTGGGATGAGCCCTGGTCCATGCGGTCTTTCTAAAGTCGGCCGGGCCAGCGGAAGAGATCACCCACTGACTCCTGTGTCTCCAGAATTGTCCATGGTCAAACCCATAGAGATTATATATTTGTCACAAACTTTGTGCAGAATAAAACCAATGATATTTGTCAACCAAAACTCTTGCTAAAAAACAAAGTGCGCTCTATATTTTAAAGCCTCCGTCAACCTACCATCAGGTCACATTATAGGTTCAATTCCCATTTAAATTTGCCTATGTTATTAGCTTCCGTCTAAATGGCTTGTTAGGAACCGTGGACACAACAAGCCCAAAGAACAGAGACTACTCCCGTAAAATGACCCGTATTATCTAGAACAAGAAACCGCTTCCCGGCCCCGCTATTTAGTAAAGCGAATTACTCCTTTTCTATGGAAATCATTTTGTGCAGCGATTGTTAAACCAATAATGTGCTCTTTCAAATGAACACGAATTGCCTGGTTTCTTTCCTACTCGCCATCGAGTCATTGTGAGGGTGTGTGTAATTGCTGCCTAGAAAATTATCCAGTATTGTAGCAAGTAGAAAAGTGTTCATACTCTCATACTTAATTAGCTTTAGACCTCGACTATAATTGTTATCCACAGTTTAAACGTGTCGTGACTGGAAGAAAAATTGTCATCTAACACCATGGTGTTCAACCAGACCCTCATAATGGTAATTAAAGGGGATGGTCACAATTTTTTTCACTATTCTAATGTTTCTAGGATGAAAAATAAAGAAACTTTTCAAATCACTTGCATTAAAAATGTTCTACAGTTTTATGTTTACAGCTGTTTTTTAGACCTGTGTCTCCATGGTAACAGACTACAAACAAGGCACTGTAGTCAGAGTTCTATTCCTGTTTATTGGTGCTCTACTTGTACAACATACATTTCCCAAGCCAGGAGCAGGCTGAGCCAAGGGGCAGGAATACCACAACAAGATGTCTTTTTGTGGTAGTCCTGAAGAAGGGGTTATGCCCTGAAACGCATAGAAATAAAACCACTGCTTGAATTCTAAAACTTCTGATTCAATTGGGTCATTTGGAGTGGGAGCGCAGTCACAAATCTCCTTTCTTTCATACATGATTCTGGATGACAACACGTGGGAGGACTGCTGCAAGCTGATGAAAAAGCTTGACATCTTTAGCTGTCACAAGTGATTTAGGTGTTTGCGATGCCTCACAACCCTAAAAGGTGAATTGATACCCTTTTTTCTGTTACCCCTGCCCGACAGATAAACACTATTGTGCGCCCATTTCTTTCCGGTGCTGCATCCCTATATTATTGTCATGGCAGCTGGAGGTGAGGAGGTCAGGGATCGCCTTGGCTAGCGGAGGAGGGTCATATTGGAGGTATGATGACCCTTCAGTTCCTGTAATGTTAGTTACTGCTGAGACTGTTTCCGGGGAACAGTTGGGTAAGTTTAAAGGGACAGCACCATGACATTTGTCAGCCCCAAGTCAGAGCGGTGGGACTGGAAAATTAGTATTCTGGTGATGTCCGGTGGTTTAGGGCTATCAAGGATCTCCTCAAAAAAGGAAATGGTTAGTTATGATGGTTAACATGTTTAATAATTGTTTAATAAAGGCTGCTGTGGCCATATATTTCCAGCGTGCTTGTGGTTTCAATATGCCCGGGAGACCCTTCAATACCCTTGTCAAGCTGCTCCAAGATTAAATAGCTAAAACGTAGTTACAGATTCCCTTAGATAACAAAAGGATTAGGCAAGTTGAACCACAACATGCCCTACCCATCTTTCCTCCAACATCCGCAACCGGTTAATAGTCAGGACACCCCACATAATAGATGGTCCACCAGTCCCTTATCGATCAGCAGGTTTGGCTGACATTCATGCAAGGTTTCTGGCCACCTTTTGACTACTGTTGTTACCCTTGTGACTATTATACTGAATCTTGATGATATTCCAATGTAATATGATGGATAATATGCCAGATGGGCCAACATTTTAAGAAGCTTTGACCATTACTTTCCAGTGGTCTATAAAATAAACAAGGGCTCATCCAAACCAGCCGCGATGTACTGTACTTACTCTTCCAAATATTTGTTTGCTCCCAAAGCGTCTATCAGATTGTAAAACTGGGTGTTCACATCCTCCTCCTGATTATCTTGGGTGCTTTCTTCCCCTTTGGTCTTATACATGTTATCGAACTCGAGCTGCGCATCAGATTCCCCCGGAGACTCATCCTTTATCTCTTCTCCATGTAAAAAGTGACCTAAAAATGAAAACATTTGAGGTTAAACTGGTGCAAATTAAATTGTCAATACTAATGATTTACTACATTAATCCTGAAAATGGCACAATACGAAGCTCACTTATTGTCAGGACTCTGGATCTTCCATTGACCTTTTTTTACATTCTAGCCCTTTTCCAAGATGGTGTCCGCTGCTTCACGCTTGTTCATGTGATCATCCTTCCCTGCCTTTATAAACCATAGTCTATCGTCTAGCCCTGCTAGAGTATTCAGTCCTAGCCCCTGTTGTTTTTCTTGTTGGCTCCACTTCCTGCTAATCCGCAATCCGCTCCGGCTTTTCCAGCATCTGTAGTTTGAACCTCAGCAACGTCATCAGTTTTCAGCTTCTCTCCACCTACAAGCTGCCTGTGTTTTGTGTTCCCGATTCTAGCACTGTTCTACCAGCACTGCGTCACGTAAGCGCTGTATACTCTGATAGTACTTACAGCTCCTAATATTGTTTATTGTGCAGTAGCAGCATTCTGGACTTCCTGAATGTATTGTGCTCATAGACTGTATTTCTATCAGTTTCTCCTGTGTAAAATATTTCTAGAAACTAATCAGTTTGTACATATTTTGACGAACTTGCTCACTTCCTGCACATCACATTTGTTATCTGCTGCGTGTGTTGAATACAGACTTGTTCACCTTTAAACTTGGTCTCAGTGTGTCTTTGCTCCCACTGCTAATAGATTCCTGAGTAAATCCTTACAAATTATTGCAAGTATCACTGTCCATGCCAAAGAACCTTTTTTTGATTTCTCTCAGTGGCAGAAACAAGATAATAATCTTATAGTGTGATATCTTTTTAATGGCTAACAAAAATAAAATTAATGATGTTACAAAGCAGCAAGCTTTCCAGATTGCTTACGTCTCTCATTTCAGGCATGGTATCACACCAGATGAAGAGGCGTAAGCAGTCTTGAAAGCTTGCTGCTTTGTAACATCATTATTGTGTTTTTGTTAGCCATTAAACGGTATCTGAGTCACCCGCCAGGGCTGTGGGGTACTCGGGATCGGTCCCCTTCAGTCTCTGTTGCCTGGAGATGTCACGGTGGTGGCCGAGGACCGGTTCCGTTGCCCTGGGTAACATCAATAAAGGGGGAAAAAAAATAAAATAAAAAGGGAAAGAGTTTGTCAAGGATGTGACGCCACCCGTGGTTTATGGCCAGTGTGAGCCATAGTTGCTTGTCACGGACCCGGGGATGATGGCGATGGGCAGCAAGGTGTTAAGCCCTCCACGGGCAGGGCTGGTTATCCCCCGGCCGGTATATAGTCTATGTGTGATGGTAGGATGAGGGTTGCAGGAGTCAGCGAATGAAGATGTGGACAGACATGGGAAGAACAATCCGTTTTACCTTTAATTATGTTATCACTGGTGTAGCCCAAGTCATTGTTCGGGATCCGGAGCTTAGAAGTGAGTTAGGGCTATCCATGCCGGGCAAGTTCTGAGGCCTACCTACAGTGTTGGTTCAGGCGGGCCCTGGCTGCATAGAGCTGTGCTGTAACCCTCTCTTGTTGGTGTAGCTGTATGACAAGTGGTGGGAGCCCTTCTCCAGTCTGGACCTTCCTCTAACTACCCCTCCTGGGCTCTATGGTGCAGCTGTGTCTCCTGGCTTTAGTGTGAACAGGAACCCTAAAATTGCCCGCTCTCCATGTTTGGTTGCTGGATATAGAATCCCTGATGACCTCAGTCTCTGGTGACCGTACTTCACTAGGCCCTGGGGTGAACCGGCGCTGGTTCCACCCCCTAGACCTAGTTCTCCACTTTCTCAGCCCCTCACTACGGGTCTAACACATGATCAGTCAGTCTCCTAGGACAGGCCTAGCTCGGATACCGTCCCTAGGGTGTCCTCTACAGTCCTCCCTAGAACTGAACTAACTGGCCCCTCCCCCAGACCAGAATTTATAGGGGGCCTGCCCTGAACCCGGGCTTTAGAGCTCCCCCTTCTGGCCTGGAGTCAGGATGGTGTTGTGCGTGTGCTTACTGGGTGCATGCCTTGACTCACCTCCAAACTTATACTGTGGCTACCGGACCCCGGGGTGCTATACATCACAACTACAATATTATTACCGTATCTTGTTTCTCCCACTGAGATCAATCAATCTTTTTACAATTGGCTAACACCAAACCAAACCTTTTTTTCTTTTAAATAATGTTATTTTAAATAAAGAGTGTGTGGAAAGGTATTTTTAAAAGGAATCCTCTATATAATTGGCCACATTTTACATGGTGATTAATAAAGTTACTAATTCTGCAGTCACATACCATAACTATAAAATGAAGATAATAACATACCATAAAAACAACTCACATTTTTTATATTATTACAGCTAGTAATTTGCCTGATTTTCCTCTCTGTGAATGTTTAGAAACCTTTTCAATCTCCAAAATCTAGATTATTAACACTACATAGAAAGCTGGGGGAGGGAGGGTATGCTGCTGCAGGTCACCAATGTCTATGACACCGCAGGGGAGGGAGACGAGAAATGGAAGAGCATCTGATTAGCTCGCAGTGCTGAGGAGAGTGCTTGTGTTATATCAGGTAGATATGAATGTATGGAATTTCCAATAATCTAATTTCCATAATATTGGAATTGTCAATTTACTGCAAGACAAGGTGGCTGACCGCTCTCTCTGTAAATGTTCACAAATCGGAGGCTGAAAAACCTGTAGAAGACTAAGAGTAGGGCGAAGTTGATGCAGATTCTCTCTTTGTCTGTGAGACTGCGGGGGTGGGACATTAGAAGTGGAAGTCATCTGATTGGCTTAAAACTATTCCCACTCTGCAGGTTTCTTGAAACTGTGTTATAATCTAATACAGAGTTTTAGTGGTTCAGAACTCAAAGGACAAGTGTCTCAGAACTCAAAGGACAAAGGAGCTAATGTTGCCCCGCCCCATAGGGGCCAGTACTGCTTATAAGACACTGTATTGTATTAGAGGAGGTTCCTTTTCTAAGGAATGATCACAAAATTTAATAAATTACTTTACTTTTTCTATAACACAGTAGGCTTGATTGTTTCAAGGCACACGTGTAAAAGACATGTCAAAGTTGCAGGACGTAGATTTGACATTCATTTTCTAAGTGACTTATCGCCAAGTCTCCACCATGCTTTACTCCTTAAGTCCAAATATTAGGTAGCGCACAAAGGTTTGCTTTTGCCCATCACACAATGTCTTCATGGGCCTCGGAAAATTTACTGTCATGATTGGGCAAGGGAATGGGGCAACACACAGGTTAAAACAGGGATTAAAAGAGTAGAAAGGTTCTAACAGCAGTAAGGGTACCTTCACACGCCGCTACTGGCGGGTGGATACAACCAGTTACAGGCTACAAATGTAGCTTGTAGCGGCAAAATACCCCGAAGTAGCGGCGTGTAAAGACGGTAGGAGGCACCCGGCAACAGATACATCTGTTTCCGAGCACTGCCCGGAAACAGGTGGCTACACAGGCGATTGTAGCGAGCTGTATCGGCGTGTAAAGAAGCAACAGAAGGGATGTGTCGACACCAGGCAATGTACCTGGTATGTAGCAGGGGCGTGACACAGGCTCCGGGTTACCGCCCCCCTTCAACGATCATTGGAGGAAGCTCCTGCGTTACGATTGGTTGTTGCTGCATAGGGCGGCATATTTAAGGAGCTGACCAGTCACACTACACAATTGCTCGAGCGTCATGTATTAGTCAGCCTCCTGCGATGCCTGGCCAATCATGGGTTTCTTGCTTTGTCCTATCAGCGTACGGACGTCTCGTAATCCACAATTGTAGCACGCCTATGTGCTGTCGCTGCTGCACCAGGTCCGCCCATATTAGCTGGTTGTAGCGGTGGGTAAATGAGGTAAGATGAGCTACAGAAGGTGACTTGAGGCACCCGGCGGTGTATCCAGAGATAGATGTAACGTAGCGTAGCTTGTGGTGGCGTGTAAAGATGGTGCGTTTACCGTTTGTAACCGTTTGTGCGTGCTCGTGCACGTGAAGTAGCTGGTTGTATCCACCCGCCAGTAGCGGTGTGTAAAGGTACCCTAAGAGGGAAGTTGGGGCACCTCCTGACACTAACCTTCGTCTGAACCCTAAGCTCTCTAACATCCCTAAAGGGTTTCTTCCCCCATCACCGTCACATGCCTAGTTCCTGAGCTGTCCCTCCACTCACCCTGGATAGTGTAAAGGCCAGTGAGTGCACTAGACTTCACCACTACAATAATAAGACACAGGAGACGGAAAACAGACTGGATAAACAACAACTCCAATCTTGCAACCAAACACCAGGGATGCAAACAGGACTCCAGCAGCTTTCATAGACCTCCTCCCTCCATGGTGGTCAGTTAAGAAATAATTTTTTTTAACCGACATCATGTGATGGAACATGTGACTATTTAACATGGAGGGAAGTGGTCATAAACAGCTACACCTGGGAGTGGAGTAACAAGTAACTACCAGCAAGGACAGAGTCCTTAACGCTTGCTGCACCAAAAGAAAGTATATACATTTAAAACCCAGAGTTTCACAAGGAGATATGGTCTTCAGATACCAGACCTATTAAAGGTCTCCTAAGGATGGGAGACACTCATGACAGATACCATGTCAAAGTCTACATCACCAAGACATGTCTTATGGCATCATCTTACCTACTTTGTATAAATCTGCCCAGCACATTCACGAGTCCCCACAATCGCTAAACCACTACTTATAATGAAATCCTTTCTCAATTGCCCACATCTGTGAGTGTTCATACACATATATGTATCTCCCAACATGAGGACCACCAGGTAGTCAAAACTGTCCAAGTCCAAGACCTTATTAGTGAGGGTACAGCTCTCCATTCTAATATAATTGTATCAGTACTTTGCCTCCACAAAGACCTTTTTACCGCAACTCAAATAATTTCAACTTTCGGCGTGTCATGTAACACTTCAACCATTCACTTTGCACAGGAAGATGAATTCTCTCTGAAACTTGATTTATCCTCCATGAGCCACTTGTGCCACCACTATCAGATTCCACCAACCCTCTTGATTCACTGAACAGGATCTCACAGACCATGGGGCTACCAATCTCCCACAACGTACTGGTGGGCAACTCTCTTAGGGCTAAAGTATCGCATAATCCATAGAGTGTACCCTATCAGATCACCAGTTTGCCTTCCTTGACAAAAGTCTAGCCTTGCTTCATGATGCTGGTCTGGCCCTTCTGAATTTCTGCTCCAAATTCCACTTGCAGTCACCTGCTAATGCTAACAACTTCTACTTATAGTGTATCGGCACATCCTTCAACATCCAAAGCTTCTACTGTCCTCTGACACTGGGTTTATCTTCCATGAGCCACTTGTGCCACCACTATCAGATTCCACCAATCCGATGGCTTCACTGAACAGGATCTCAAGAACCATTTTAGAGGCCATGGAACTACCAACCTCCCACAACTTCCTGGTCGCTAACTCTCTCAGGGTTGAAATCTCTCTCAATCTATACAATGTCTCCCCATCAGATCACCAGTTTGTCTTCCATGACAAAAGTCTAGTCTTGCTGCATGATGCTAGTCTGGACCTTCAGGATTTCTGCTCCAACCTCCACTCTGAGTCACTAGCTCCCGCTAACTTCTACTTATGGTGTACCGGCACAGCCTTCAATGTCCAAACTTCTACTGCACTCAGAGACTGGGTTTATCTTCTAACTCTCGTAGGTCTGAAGTCTCACGAACTCTACACATTGTCTCACCATCAGCTCACCAGCTTACCTTCCATGACAAAAGTCTAGCCTTACTAACAATACTGGTCTGGCCCTTCTGGATTTCTTCTCCAATTTCTAATCACAGTCAACTTCTACTTATGGCATATGGGCAGATCTTACAATGTCCAAACTTCTACTGCACTCATAGGGTAGCAACCGGTTCCTCAGGCACGTCACATTATTCACTGCACACTCTATGATTGGTGTCACTCTGACTGAGGCCTGTCCTCTGTCCTGGCCCACCAGTAATGTCCAGTGCTTCAGCTCCAAGATTTTCCTGGGTTGGCACTGAAGCTAATAACTCCTCCTGCAAGGTGGCAATACAGATATTAGCTTTGGTACTGCATAGCCACTATGGCTTGGGTATGGAGGCCCTGATGATAACAGTGGCTCGTCAGCTCACCACACCACAGTCCAAAGGTGCACAAACCACATAGGGCACATTGTAACATAATATAACAAATCATACACATAAAATAAATGGCATCAACAACAAATATACTTTTAAAACCTTATAGATGCAAATTGTCTCTTCAGAGAGAGAGAAGACTTGACTCAAGTGCTACCTGTTGGACACAGCAATCCTTAAAGTCAATATCAAATCTTTATCGAGTCTTGCCATATGACTAAGGGCCACGACACACACACAGATAATTGTGCAGATATTGTTCGCAGATCTCTGGTTGCAGTGAAATCATGGACACATTGTTCTATTTTGTGGCCGTGTACAAATGTAACAATGTGTCCATGATTTCACTGTAACCAGAGATCTGCGAACAATATCTACACAATTATCTGTGTGTGTGACGTGGCCCTTAGGATATAAGCCAAACCAAAATCTGAATTTGCAGACATGGTGTTTGGGGTGTTGCCCTCGTTTGTGCAAAGTATGAGATCTGATCTGGCTGTAGGAGAGGCTAAAGGCCACTTTACACACACCAACTTATCTGTCCAACTTCTGAACAGATCTCTGGTTGCAGTGAAATCATGGACACATTTCCCTATTTTGTGGCTGTGTACAAATGGAACAATGTGTCCATGATTTCACTGCAACCAGTAAGTTGGTCAGAAGTTGGACAGATACGGTAAGTTGGTGTGTGTAAAGTGGCCATTAGATTAGGATCTAAAGGCAGGAGTCAGGAACCTTTTTGACTTAGAGAGCCATGATCACCACATATTTTAAAATTGAATATTGTGAGAGCCGTACAATATCTTTAGAACTAAATACAAGTAAATGTGTGTATTTTATGTAAGACCAACACTTTTAAAGTACGATAAGTTCCTGAATTGTTTTTAATAGTGTTATGCTGTTGCTACTAATGATGAATCCCCTTGCAGCCCCCAAATATGGCACCCCCATCACCCCCTTGCAGCTCCCAATATGATACTCCTCTCATCTCTTTGCAGCTCCCAATATGGTCTCCCCATTATCCCCTTGCAGCCCCCAAAATGGTACCCCCATCATTCCCATGCAGCATCCCTATTATCCCCATGTAGTATCCCCATCATCCCCATGCAGTATCCCCATCATCTCCTTGCAGTACCCCATCATCCCCATGCAGGACACCCATCATGCCCTTGCAGTACCCCCCATCATCCCCTAGCAGTACCCCCATCATCCCCATGCAGTATCCCCATAATCCCCATGCAGTATCCCCATGATCCCCATGCAATACCCCCATTATCCCCTTTGTATCCCTTTACAGCCCCCACCATTGTGCCAGCACCAGTAAACACACACACAGACACACACACACAGACACATAGACACACACAGACACACACACACACACACATACACACACAGACACACACAGACACACAAGACACACTCACTGATCCTCCGCGGTCCGCCTCTGTGCGGTCTTCCAGGTGCCGCTTTCCCTGCTGCCGTACCCACACGGGTTAATCCAATCAGAGGCCAGCAATGCGGCCCAATCAGTGGCGCATGACGTCACATGCTGGAATCTGATTGGCTTAACCCGTGTGGGTACGGCAGCAGGGAGAGTGGCACCCAGAAGACTGCACAGTGGCACCCGTAACATGGCGGCAGGCACCTGATTTGGCTGCGAGCCTGATGCGGCCATCAAAACAGCCACATCTGGCTTGTGAGCCATAGGTTCCCGACCCCTGATCTAAGGGGTAAGGTTTCTCCTTGTGGAGAGTGACATGTCAGTATGAGGAGACTTAAAAGCCGCAAGGCTCCTCTGGGAAATGATATATGCAAAATTGGAAGGGCACTTGAACACTTATGCCACCTGTTGGAAGTAGTAATCCTTAGAGTCAAAATCGCTCCTCTAACGAGCCTTGCCATATGACATAGGATAAAAGCTAAAGCAGAATCTTAATTTGCAGACATGGTGTTTCGGGGTATTACCCCTCATCAGTGAAAAGTAAGAGATCTAATTTTGCTGTATGAAAGTCTAAGATTGGGATCTAAGGGGTGAGGTTTCTCTTTGTGGAGAGTCATATGACAGTACATCAAGTCCTCGTCCTCTCTGAAGAGGCAATTTACAAATTTTATTTCCCAGAGGGGCATTGCAGCGTTTAAGTCTCCTCATACTGGCATGTCACTCTCCACCAGGAGACACCTTACCCCTTAGATATAAAACCTTACAATATCCCATTAATGTAAAAAAAAATAGAAAAAACTTGCAATTTTCAGTTTGGCTTTTCTTTTCACAAAATTTTTCAGAAGTTTCATTATCATCACAGACAGGATTAATATGACACATAACTTTACATACAGCAGATAAGCCAGGATCCACCAATCACAGCTCCACCTCCCTTTATATTCAGCTTTGCGCCACTCATTAGATGCTCTAATACATAACATAGAGATGCTGCTAATGTTCATGTATAAATGAATAAATAGGAGCCAGTGTAAAAATAGCAAGATTTCATTTTTTTTTCAATACAGTTTGTGATATGAAAAATTATCACCATTTTTTTTATTCCCTTTTCTGATGACACATTGCCTTTAAATGTAATTTTTCAGATATGACTATCAAAAAACTTGTTGTGACCCATGTAATGGATGAGGGAAAGGGAATAGGATGGTCTAACGGGCAAGGGTACCTGAGAAGCTAGTCTGGCCTTGGACTTGGGGTCCCTGACTAGCCCTGTACCCAAGGGTACCCCAGATGGCGAGGAGGTCCAGGCCACCACCTTTTCCCTCAGCTCCTCAACCAGCACTATGCTACTCCCTCACCTCCCACAACGAACCAGGATCAGCAGCACTCCAGCAAAAGGAAAACTTCACACACATTTGATCACAGCAGCAGCCAACATAGACTGCAGAGAGTCAGCCCATATCAGCGTGTGACACTTGTAGAAAGCACTCACTAAATCCTGTAGTGAATTCATCCAATGTCAGATATCCATTTCCATCTGAATCCAGAGTATCGAATACCTTTTCCAGTTCATCAAGGCTCAGAGGTAGCTCTCCATGAAGCCGCTAGAAAACATCAAGTGTGAAAAGCTTACATAGGCTGCATATCAATCCATCTACTGCATTATTGTTACATTATGTGGATCCAGCGGAAGCAAAAAATCTTTTCTGAGCGCAGATATAATAAAGATGTCATAACGTATCCATAATCATTTTATAAATATGGCTATGGTCACGCGCTAACTCAATTATTCTATGGCTCCCAGTCTCGTAATGAATGAAAACCAACGATATAATACTCATTTATACTAACCTTAGATCAATACCTGAGCTCACTGACAGTCCTCAGATGACTCCTCCTCCTGAGCTCACTGACAGTCCTCAGATGACTCCTCCTCCTGAGCTCACTGACATTCCTCAGATGACTTCCGTATCAGTTCACTGATAGATCCTCAGGTAACTACTCTGGCTGAGCTCACCGACAGATCTTTAAGTGACTCCTCAGATTGAGCTCACTGACAGCTCTCCAGGTGATTCCGGATCTAGCTCACCGACAGATCTTTAAGTGACTCCTCAGATTGAGCTCACCGACAGATCACCAGGTGATTCCGGATCTAGCTCACCGACAGATCTTTAAGTGACTCCTCAGATTGAGCTCACTGACAGATCACCAGGTGATTCCGGATCTACCTCACCGACAGATCTTTAAGTGACTCCTCAGATTGAGCTCACCGACAGATCACCCAGTGATTCCGGATCTAGCTCACCGACAGATCTTTAAGTGACTCCTCAGATTGAGCTCACTGACAGATCACCCGGTGATTCCGGATCTAGCTCACCGACAGATCTTTAAGTGACTCCTCAGATTGAGCTCACTGACAGATCACCAGGTGATTTCGGATCTAGCTCACCGACAGATCTTTAAGTGACTCCTCAGATTGAGCTCACTGACAGATCACCCGGTGATTCCGGATCTAGCTCACTGACAGATCTTTAAGTGACTCCTCAGATTGAGCTCACTGACAGATCACCAGGTGATTTCGGATCTAGCTCACCGACAGATCTTTAAGTGACTCCTCAGATTGAGCTCACTGACAGATCACCCGGTGATTCCGGATCTAGCTCACTGACAGATCTTTAAGTGACTCCTCAGATTGAGCTCACTGACAGATCACCCGGTGATTCCGGATCTAGCTCACTGACAGATCTTTAAGTGACTCCTCAGATTGAGCTCACTGACAGATCACCAGGTGATTCCGGATCTACCTCACCGACAGATCTTTAAGTGACTCCTCAGATTGAGCTCACTGACAGATCTCCAGGTGATTCCAGATCTCGTTTACCGACAGATCTTTAAGTGACTCCTGTGAGACAGTGCGGGGGATCATATGCGAGGGGCGCTATGTCTCCCCCAGAATGCGCACTGTCACGTATTGAGCCCGGTATAGGGTGTGAGAGAAAGGGACGGTCCGCTCCCTCCGCTCCGGGTCTTGCAAGGTCCCGGAAGTAGACACGGAGTTAAAAGCCTAGTCAGGAGGCAGGGCGGGGTTCCCTGTACAGAGAATTGTGCCTTAGCTGCAGGAGCAGCAGAGATATAGACAGGAGAGGTCTAGAGTTCCAGAGGACCGTGTGCTAGACTAACACGGCCTAGCCCAGGAGGGCTGGGAGCTCGGCGTGACCTATAACGGAGGCCTTTGGCCTGAAGGACCCGGGGTACGTTATATGAACTGTGTCTTGTGTACCCGACTGCGACCCGGATTCCGGCTGACTGTGCCATCGCTGTGTTTACCAGCAATAAACACCGGGTCCTGTTTGAACCACTACCGGGCTCTACGTGTTTCCTGACTTGCAATCCAGGCGCTGCCCCACATATGGTGGAGAATGCGGGCAAGCAGGCCGGCCCGGTGAAAGTGACTGTTTCATGAGGCCAATGAGCGGCGCCTAAAGTGAGAGGAGCAGCCGTCAGAATAGCCGCCAGTCTTGCGGGGTGCCCGGCCCTGCATGTCCCTACTTAAGCCGGCCACGCTACAGTTCAGGCCTGCCGCTGATATGGAGGAAATCCTAAGGCAGCTGGTACTTACCCAGCAGCGGCAGCAGGAACAGCAGCAGCGACATGAGGAGCAGCAGCTCCGACAGCAGGAGCAGCAGCAGCGACAGCAAGAGCAGCAGCAGTTGCTACAACAGGAGCAGTTTCTACAACAGCAGAAAACGAATGAACTGCTCCTGCAGCAAATTGCGGCCTTACGAGACCCGCCAACAGCGCCTCCCCCGGAGCGGTGTGAGGCCCGGGACCGGGTCCGATCGGCCCTGCGGAAGCTGAGTCCAGAGGACGACGTAGAAGCCTTCCTCACCGTCTACGAGCGCACCGCAGAACGAGAAGGCCTCCCTTCCGCTCAGTGGGCTGAAGTGGTGGCGCCATTCCTGATGGGCGATGCCCAAAAGGCCTACACGGACCTCAGTTGGGAGGAAGCACAGGACTACGCCAGACTCAAAGGTGAGATCCTTGCTAGACTGGGGGTCAATACTTATGTCCGAGCCCAACGGGTGCATTCCTGGTCCTACGTGGAGTCCAAGCCGGCTCGCTCCCAGGCGTATGACTTGTTGCAGTTGGTGAAACGGTGGCTCCAGCCTGAGAGCTTGACTCCGGGACAGATGGTGGAAAGGGTGGTGGTCGACCGGCTGGTACGGACTTTGCCGGTTGCGATACAGCGTTGGGTGGGGCAAGGGGACCCGGGTACCTTGGACCAGGTGGTTAGCTTGCTAGAGCGATATACAGCCACCCAGGAGTTCATACGGGACTCTGCCCCACTGCGGCAGTTACGCCGGCCTCCGGAGCCGGCTAAAGGGGTACGTCCATTCCCAGGGGACTCTCCTAAAAACGTACCCGCTGAGAGGACACCCCAGGACGGGGCCGACAGGAGACCGGGCTCCCCAAGAAGGAGGTTCCGGCCCAGCACTGTCCCTACCACGTGGTGCTGGCGGTGCAAAGGACCAGGACATGTGGCTGCCTATTGCCCACTAACGGCGGAACCCATGGACTGCGGGTTCACACGCCGGCTCTCGATGTATGCCAGCCCCGTGTTCACTGCAGACGTGGTGGATCCCCTAACGGAACCACATCTGTGCCCAGTGCTCATTAATGGACACAGAGCGGAAGCTCTCTTGGACTCTGGCAGTTTGGTGACGCTGGTTCGGGCATCCTTAATCCCCGGGTTGCAACTCACTGGGGAATTGATCGGGGTCCGGTGTATACACGGGGACCTACGCAAGTATCCAACCACGGAGGTGACTCTATCCACTTCATGTGGAGAGGTGACCCACGTGGTTGGAGTGGTAAACTCTCTACCCTACGGGACTGTGCTGGGAAGAGACTTACCATTGTTTTGGTCCTTATGGGGAAGGAGGAGTAACCCCTCCCTGATGCCCGGGAATCAGGGTGCTGAACCCGACGACCCTGAGACCGGGACACCTGCCGTAGGGGTCGCCAACATAGGTCTAGAGTGTCACCCCGATAGGTTTCCGGTAGACGTATTGGCAGGAGAGGTCGAGGAGACCCCACCGCTTCCAGAGTTGGAAGTATCCCGGGGAGCGTTTGGGACAGCCCAGCTACAGGACCCCACACTGACCAGGGCCCGAGAAAGGGTAACAGAAGTAAACGGGGTAGCTCAGCAGCCAGGGGCTGAGAATGTATTTCCACGCATGGTGATTATCCGGGAGTTACTTTATAGGGTGGACAAAGTCAGGGATGAGGTCGTGGACCAACTGGTAGTGCCGCAGCCACACCGCCGGGCAGTCCTAGAGATGGCCCACTCCCACCTGCTAGGGGGCCACCTTGGGGCTAAAAAAAACGCAAGAACGCATCTTGCGGAGGTTCTTCTGGCCGGGCGTGTATGCGGACGTCCAGAGGTACTGCGACTCCTGCCCGGAATGTCAGCTGACCACACCCATTGCCACTTTCCGTAGTCCATTGGTACCTCTACCCGTTATAGAGGAACCTTTTGAACGGATCGCAATGGATTTGGTGGGGCCTATAGTGAAGTCAGCCCGAGGCCACCAACATATACTCGTGGTTGTCGACTACGCCACCCGGTACCTGGAGGCGATTCCGTTACGCCGCACCTCGGCGAAGATGATTGCCCGGGAGCTGTTTGCTATGTTCTGTCGCCTAGGACTACCTAAGGAAATCCTCACAGATCAGGGGACTCCTTTTATGTCCAAAGTGACCCGGGAACTGTGTAAACTGCTCAACATAAAACAGCTACGCACCTCGGTGTATCATCCCCAGACCGACGGATTAGTGGAGCGGTTTAATAAAACCCTGAAGTCCATGCTAAAAAAAGTGGTAGCAAAGGACGGAAAGGATTGGGACATGTTATTGCCCTATCTAATGTTCGCCATTCGGGAGGTACCGCAGTCGTCTACGGGGTTTTCCCCCTTTGAGCTGTTGTACGGCCGACATCCTAGAGGGCTCTTGGATGTTGCCAAAGAGACGTGGGAACAGGAACCCACACCCTATAGGAGTGTGATTGACCACGTGGCGAAAATGCAGGACCGGATCACGGCGGTCCGGCCTATTGTAAAAGAGCACCTAATGGATGCCCAAGGAGCGCAAAGCCGCAGGTATAATACACGGGCCACCGTTAGGACGTTTGAGGTGGGGGACCGGGTATTGGTCTTAGTGCCCACAACGGAAAGCAAATTATTGGCCAAATGGCAAGGGCCCTATGAAATCCGGGAAAAAGTAGGGGAGGTCAATTACAAGGTATACCAGCCCGGGAAAAGGAAACCCGTGCAGCTATACCACGTGAATTTGCTTAAAGCATGGAAAGACCGAGAGTGCCTGCTTATGGAAGCGTCCGATGCACCCGGTGACCCTTCCCCTTCGGCCACCAGGGATACCGAAGGGGTAAAAATAAGTGACACCCTCACTAAGGCCCAACGACGGGAGGCTCGAAAGTTGGTACAGCAGAATCCCGATGTGTTCTCTGACCTGCCCGGGCGCACTTCGGTCATTCAACATGACATTGTCACTGAGCCCCGGGTTAAAGTGCGAGTGAAACCGTACCGGGTACCCGAGGCCAGACGGCAAGCCATCACGGCCGAAGTTAAACACATGCTTAAGTTAGGCGTGATAGAAGAATCCCGGAGTGAATGGGCTAGTCCCATTGTGCTCATTCCAAAGCCGGACGGATCGTTGCAGTTCTGCAACGATTTCCGGAAGCTGAACGAAGTGTCTAAGTTTGATTTATATCCCATGCCCCGGGTGGACGAGTTGATTGAAAGACTGGGGCAAGCCCAGTACTTCACAACGCTCGATCTGACAAAAGGATACTGGCAGGTGCCGCTAACAGAGTCGGCCAGGGAAAAAACCGCCTTTGTTACTCCGGAAGGTCTCTATCACTACGTCGTGTTGCCTTTTGGGTTGCATGGAGCCCCGGCCACATTTCAGCGGCTCATGGACATAGTGTTAGAACCTCATCGGAAGTACGCGTCCGCCTACCTAGATGACATCATCATCTTTAGTCCGGATTGGCACACCCACTTATCCCAGGTTCAGGCCGTGGTGGATTCGCTCAGGGCCGCAGGCCTGACGGCGAATCCAAAAAAATGTGCCATGGGGCTCGAGGAGGCCCGGTACCTGGGGTATGTGATTGGGCGAGGGGTTATCAAACCCCAAATAAACAAAATCGAGGCCATTCAAAATTGGCCCCGACCGGTGTCTACCAAACAGGTGAGGGCGTTCCTCGGCATTGTTGGGTACTACCGACGCTTCATACCCAATTTTGCTGGGCGAACGGCGGCCCTGTCCGACCTGTTAAAAGGGAAGAAGTCTGCGTTGGTGCGTTGGAATCCCCAAGCAGAGGCGGGCTTTCAATCCATGAAGTCGGCCTTGTGCGGACAGCCCGTCCTCATCAGTCCGGACTTCACAAAGGCCTTCGTTGTACAAACAGACGCCTCGGAGGTGGGGCTGGGGGCTGTGCTGTCGCAAGAAGTGGACGGAATCGAGCATCCGGTCACTTACTTGAGCCGGAAATTGTCCCCGGCGGAAAAGAATTATAGCGTAGTGGAGAAGGAGTGCTTGGCCGTTAAATGGGCCTTGGAGTCCCTACGTTATTATTTGCTCGGGCAACAGTTCCGGTTAGTTACGGATCACGCTCCTTTGGTCTGGATGCGAAATGCCAAGGAACGGAACGCTCGGGTCACCCGGTGGTTCCTGTCCCTCCAAAACTTCCGTTTTACGGTGGAGCATCGGGCTGGCAAGTTGCAGGGTAATGCGGATGCCCTGTCCGGGCACCCTGTTTGATGGCTGGGGTTCAACCCCACAAGTTTGAACCGAGGGGGGGGGGTGTGTGAGACAGTGCGGGGGATCATATGCGAGGGGCGCTATGTCTCCCCCAGAATGCGCACTGTCACGTATTGAGCCCGGTATAGGGTGTGAGAGAAAGGGACGGTCCGCTCCCTCCGCTCCGGGTCTTGCAAGGTCCCGGAAGTAGACACGGAGTTAAAAGCCTAGTCAGGAGGCAGGGCGGGGTTCCCTGTACAGAGAATTGTGCCTTAGCTGCAGGAGCAGCAGAGATATAGACAGGAGAGGTCTAGAGTTCCAGAGGACCGTGTGCTAGACTAACACGGCCTAGCCCAGGAGGGCTGGGAGCTCGGCGTGACCTATAACGGAGGCCTTTGGCCTGAAGGACCCGGGGTACGTTATATGAACTGTGTCTTGTGTACCCGGCTGCGACCCGGATTCCGGCTGACTGTGCCATCGCTGTGTTTACCAGCAATAAACACCGGGTCCTGTTTGAACCACTACCGGGCTCTACGTGTTTCCTGACTTGCAATCCAGGCGCTGCCCCACGCTCCTTAGATTGAGCTCCCCGACCGATCCTCAAGTGACTCCTTAGGTTGGGTTCACTGATAGATCTTCAGGTGACTTCTCAGGCTGAGCTCACCGTCCGATCCCCAGGTAATTCTTTATAGATATGGTCATGCGCCATATCGTTATGTTAACATAAAGTAGTAATATATCATTTTTGTAGTTCATCGGTTTTGTAGTTCATTATTAGACTGGGAGTCAAAAGTGACTTCAGGTCCAACGAGTCCTACTCTGATATCCCTATCCTCCTTGTCCACCCCCCACTTCTCAGTGGGCAGACTCCATCTCAACCCTAGATCACCTGTGGTCAATGAGGGTGCACATTGCAGCATGGAGCCAGCCACTCCATAAGATACAGCCTGCTGGCACCGGTTCACATTAGTCTGTGAGTGCTATGCAGTTTTTTTTCTGTTTTGTATCTTATGGAGTTGCAGGCTCCATGCTGCAATGTGCACCCTCATTGACCACAGGTGATCTAGGGTTGAGATGGTGTCTGCCCACTGAGAAGTGGGGGGTGGACAAGGAGGATAGAGATATCAGAGTAGGACTCGTCGGACCTGAAGTCACTTTGTCGCAGTCGACGAGCAAACAGACATTGGCCAATGTGTGTATTAAGAACTTCAGAAATAAAAAGATAAGATTTTGAGTTTTTTGAAAAAACGTAAGTTTTTAACTTTTTTCTCATATATATATAGCTTATTAGCATATGTACATCATTGATAGTAACCGAGTGCTGCAGAGTATTTTTTTCTAGTTATTTGATCCAGCAGCCCTGCTGGCACCAGTTCACATTAGTCTGTGAGTGCTGTGCAGTTTTTTTCTGTTTTGTACAGAGATAAATAGATAGATAGATAGATAGATAGATAGATAGATAGATAGATAGATAGATAGAATGGAGATGGCTAGATAAAGATAGATAGATAGATAGATAGATAGATAGATAGATAGATAGATGGATGGATAGATAGGTAAATAGATATGGAGAGATAAATGGATAGAAAGTTAAACAGAAATGATAAAGAGATAGAGAAATAGTTTAGAACCAAAAAAGAAAGAATGATAATTTCATATTTAATACATATAGATAATAGGAAGGAATGAAAGAAAAAAGAAATATATGAGATAAAGCAATAATATACATAATAGACAATAGATAGATAGATAGATAGATAGATAGATGGAGATGGCTAGATAAAAGATATAGATGGATAATAGATAGAAAGATGGACAGATAGGTAATTAGATATGGATAGGAAGTTAGACAGAAAAGATAAATAGACAAATAGTTTAGAACAGAAAAAGAAAGAAAGAAAGACAGAGAAAGAAAAAGAAAGAGAAAGAAAGAAAGAAAGAAAGAAAGAAAGAAAGAAAGAAAGAAAGAAAGAAAAAGAAAGAAAGAGAAAATTAATATATATAGATAATAGGAAGGAATGAAAGAAAAAAGAAAGATATGAGACAAATCAATAATATACATAATAGACATTAGAGAGATAGATATAAGAAAGAAAGAGAAATAAAGTAAAAAGAGAAAGAAAAAGAGAAAGAAAGAAAAATAGAGAAAGAAAGAAAGAAAGAAAGAAAAAGAAGAAAGAAAGAAAGAAAAAAAAGAAAGAAAGAAAGAAAGAAAGAAAGAAAGAAAGAAAGAAAGAAAAAATTGATATTATATACACAATAGATACTTGGAAAGAAAAAAATAAGAAAAAGCGAAAGAAGGAAGGAAAAGGAGAGGAAATTAGAAAGAAAGACAAATTAATATATTTTTATATAGATAATGGAAAGGAAAGAAATTTAAAAACAAATAAAAAGACATCAGACAAATCTATAATATAATAATATAATAGTAAAAGATTTTAGAGAAAGAAAGAAAGAAAGAAAGAAAGAAAGAAAGAAAGAAAGAAAGAAAGAAAGAAAGAAAGAAAGAAAGAAAGAAAGAAAGAAAGAAAGAAGAAGAAAAAGAGATACAAAGGCCAAACTAGAAAATGAAATAGTTTGTTAAAAGAAAAAATGTTTTACTAAGTTTTTGTCTTCCATCTTAAATGAAATAAGAACTTTCTCGGAACTTTCCTTCCGATCCGTGTTGGGTTCTTACTGCAATCACATTGTGTAATGAAGCCTTTATTCTCAATATCACAAATCCGGAAAAATTCATGTGCCTTCCCCAGGATGACCTGTGGCCCCGACCCTGGCCCCTGCTCCAGGTGACTTCCCGGTTTGAGGCCTCCGGTGTCGGCGACCTTCCCTTGGCTTGTAGTGCTGTAGAATTCTCTGCGGCGGCCATCGCTCCGGCTGCTTCTTCTTCTGGAAACCTCAAACTCTGGTCAAGAGCCTAGATGGTAAAGGTAGAAAAAAATGAGAGTGCAGCGAGTCTGGCAGTGATGCGTCTGATCATCTCTTAGCAACCGGCTCTTTAATTAGCCACGACTGGCAAAAAAAAAAAAGAAAAACTGGGCAAAAAAAAAGGGTTTTTTGAAAATCCCAGCCTCATTCTGTTCCTTTAATAACCTGGACAAGAATACCTAACACATAAAGGCCGAGAATAATAAGAATGTAATTACTTGTTTCTGGAGTGCAGACATAAGTGGACAGGTGTGTTACCCATTGTCTGTCATTAATCATTAAATATTGCATACGTACCATCTCATGGATTACACTAGCACATGTACACATTTGCACCTTATTTTTTCCTATTGATTTTTTTTTTGCGTATGATAAACTATTTTTTATTAGTTAAAATAAGTTCATGTGTTTTTCTAAGTTTAAAGAGATATAGTGAAGGTATACTTAGCTAACAAATGATTTCAAGTCTCCATATTCAGATTTTTGAACCAATCTCCATAATCTTTGAAAATTCTTGGAGAACGGGAGGAGTCTCAGATGATTGGAGAAAAACAAATGTTGTCCCTATCTTCAAAAAGGGGAAGAAGGTGGATCCAGTGAATTATAGGCCTGAGAGCCTGACTTCTATACCAGGATCTTTGAACAAATTATTAAACAACATGTATGCAAGTACCTGGATGAGAATAAATTACCGTATATACTCGTGTATAAGCCGAGTTTTTCAGCCCAAAATTTGGGCTGAAAAGTCTCCCCCTCGGCTTATACACGAGTCAATACGGGTGGGGGCTGTGTCCGGGGCTGTGGAGGCTTCAGGAGGCGGGGGGGGGGGCTGCTGTATGAGCGGCCCGTCACGTGGGGCCGCTCATTAAATATGCACTGCTTCCCCCTGTCAATAAGCGGCAGGGGGAAGCAGTGCATATAGCCCCCAAATGCTGCCACTCGCCCCCCCCTTGTAAGGGCCCCCCCCCGATGGTTATATTACCATTCCGGACTTCTGATCCGCGCCGCTCCTCGGTGCTCCTCGCTGCTCCGTCCGTCTTCTACATCCGGGATCTCCGGCCGTCGCAGGCATGTGACGTCATCGCGCCGGGGATCCCGGATGTAGAAGACGGACGGAGCAGCGAGGAGCACCGAGGAGCAGCGCGGATCAGAAGTCCGGAATGGTAAGAGAAGCGGGGGCGGCCCTTGCAAGGGGGGGGCGAGTGCCAGCATCTGGGGGCCGCTGTGTACCCCCAGGGGGCTGCTGGGGACCCCCAGGGGGCTGCTGGGTACCCCCTGGGGGCTGCTGGGGACCCCCTGGGGGCTGCTGTGTACCCCCAGGGGGCTGCTGGGGACCCCCTGGGGGCTGCTGTGTACCCCCAGGGGGCTGCTGGGGACCCCCAGGGGGCTGCTGGGGACCCCCTGGGGCTGCTGGGGACCCCCTGGGGGCTGCTGGGGACCCCCAGGGGGCTGCTGTGTACCCCCAGGGGGCTGCTGTGTACCCCCAGGGGGCTGCTGGGTACCTCCTGGGGGCTGCTATATGTACCCCTGGGGGCCTGCTGTATACCACTGGGGCTGCTGTATACTACCACTGGGGCTGCTGTATACTACCACTGGGGCTGCTATATACTACCACTGGGGCTGCTGTATACTACCACTGGGGCTGCTGTATACTACCACTGGGGCTGCTGTATACTAACACTGGGGCTGCTGTATACTACCACTGGGGCTGCTGTATACTACCACTGGGGCTGCTGTATACTACCACTGGGGCTGCTGTATACTACCACTGGGGCTGCTATATACTACCACTGGGGAGGCCTGTATACCACTGGGGGAGGCCTGTGTACCACACTGCTGGGGGCTGTATACCTGTGCTGGGGTCCACCCTCGGCTTATACACGAGTCAATAGGTTTTTCCAGATTTTTGGGGCAAAAGTAGGGGGGTCGGCTTATACACGGGTCGGCTTATACACGAGTATATACGGTAATTAACCAGAGTTAGCATGGGTTTGTATCTAATACATCATGTCAGACTAACTTAACTTTTTTCTATGGCAGTATCACTGACTGGGTGGATCAGGGAAACACAGTAGATATAGTATATATTGACTTCAGCAAAACATTTGATAAAGTATCTCATACCATCCTTATTGGAAAAATGACCAAGTGTGGAATAGACAAAGCAACTGTTAGGTGGATTCATAACTGGCTTAGTGATCGGACCCAAAAGTAGCCATAAATGGCTGAACATCCAGATGGAAGAATGTCTCAAGTGGGAATCACAGTGCTCTGTCCTAGGCCCGATGTTGTTCAACATCTTTATCAATGATTTGGATGAGGGAATTGAGGGTAAATTGATTAAATTTGCTAATGACATAAAGCTAGGAGGGATAGCTAACACTAGAGAAGAGAGAGGGGATTCACAAAGTTCTAAAGAAACTGAATAGTGGGCAGCAACTAACATAATGGTTTATACCAGGAAAAAATGCAAAGTCCTACATATGGGCAAGAAGAATGAAAAAATCATATACAGAATAATAGGTGGAACAAGGCTAAGTAACAGCATGTGTGAACAAGACGGATATACTAGTAGATCACAGACTGAACATGAGTCAACAGTGTGATGCAGCAGCAAAAAAGGCAAACACAATTCTGCAATGTATTAACAGAAGCCACAGTCTAGATCACGTGAAGTCATTATCCCCCTCTACTCCTCTTTGGTCAGACCTCATCTGGATAGTGTGTCCAGGTCTAGCTCCACATTATAAAAAAGACATCAACAAACTGGAGCAAGCTCAGAGAATAGCGACCAGAATGGTGACCGGTCTGCAAACCATGTCCTTTGAGGAACGGTTACAGGATTTGGGAATGTTTAACTTGCCAAATAGAAGACTGAGAGGAGACTTAATAGTTGTCTACAAATATGTCAAGGGCTGTCACAACGTAGAGGGATCAGCTTTATTCCATTTGCCCAAAGAAAGACTAGAAGCAATGGGATGAAACTGAATCGTAGGGGACAGATTAGATAATAGAGAAAACTTTTTGACAGTGAGGGTGATGATCGAGTGGAACAGGTGTCAAGTTCTCCAGCTTTGCACATCGAGAGGATGAAGATTTTGCCCGTTCTTCTTTGCCCTCGCTCATTGAGATTGGGTGGAGACATCTGTGATCAGCAATTTTCAAGTCTTGTCACAGATTTTCAATGGGATTTGGGTCTGAACTGTGGCTGGGCCGTTCACACACATGAAGATGCTCTGAACTGAACCCTCCATTGTGGCTCTGGAAGGATGTTTAGGGTTGTTGTTCTGCTGGAAGATGAATCCACACCCCAGTTTCAGTGCTTTTGCATCTTCTATCAGGTTTTCCTCTAGGATTGGCTTGCATTTAGCTCCATCCATCTTCCCATCAAGTCTGAGCAGCTTCCCTGCCCCTGCTGAAGAAAAGCCTCCTCGCAGCAGGATGCTGCCTCCACTATGTGTGATGGTGAGGATGGTGTTTTTAGGGTGATGTGCAGTGCTAGTTTTCAACCACACATTTTACATTTAGCCAAAAAAATTCTACTTTGGTCGCATCTGACCAGAGCAACTTCTTCCACATACTCACTGTATCCCCTCCATTACTTTTTGCAAACTGCAAATGGGACTTCTTATGTCCTGCTTTAAAAAATGTCTTTCTACTTGGCACTGATAAAGGCCTGATTTGTGGCGTGAACGACTAATAGTCATCCTGTGCACAGATTCTCCCACCTGAGCTGTGATCTCTGCAGCTCCCCCAGGGACATGTCCCTCTTGGCTCCTTTCTCATTCATGCTCTCCTTCTTAGGATGTCAGTTTAGGTGGCCGACCATGTCTTGGTAGGGTTGCAATTGTGCCATTCTCCTTCCATTTTTGGATGATGGCTTGTACAATGCCCCATGAGATGTTCAGAACTTGGGCTATTTCTTATAACCTAACCCTGCTTTCCTCTTCTCCACAACTTTATCCCTGACCTGTCTGGTGTGTTTCTTGGTTTTCAGGGTGTTTTTTTGATCCCTAATTTTCTCAAAGAAAACCTCTGAGGCCTTCACAGACCAGCTGTATTTATACTGAGAAAAAATTACCCACAGGTGAACTCAATCTACTAATTAGTTGACTTCTGGAGGCAAACAATCAGGATTTTATTTAGAGGTGTCAGACTACAAGGGATGAATATAAATGCATGTCACAACTTTCAGACTCATATTTTTAATATATTTAGTCTTCAAAATATTTTATTGTTTTGAACCATAAAACAAGAACAATGAGACAACATATTATTGGCCTGGGGGGAAATCCCCTTCGGCCCAAAAGTCACATACAATATTTGCTACAGTGACAATAAACAATGTATTTTTACCAAAACCAGATGGGATGATGGGATAAGAGGGGGAAGTAGGGGAGTGGGGAAAGGAAGAAGAACAAGGGTTCAAGGGGTTGTACTCGGAGCAAATCCCCTACATAACACGTGAAACTGCAAACCCTTAAAAAGTTCAAAAGGGTATGTATTTATATAAGGCGACAACCATTCCTTTCATGATTGCATAACAATGTCTTTTATGTGAAGGCTAAGTTGAGAGTATTCGTCTTCTCAGAATCGTTGCCGACAGGGTTGAGTACCACGTTTAGTCCAGGTCGTGCGGTAAAGGTTTGACCCGAAACCCCCCCATGGGGGACGAGGTGAGAGGGGGAGAAGAAAACAACTTATAAGAAAGTCATAATACATAAGGGAATGGGAGACAGAGTAGGGGAGGAGTAATAGAGAAAGACCAGGAGGAAGTTGTCCATCGGAGCGGGGATAGGGAGGACCTGAACAAGAGAGGATAGCGAGAGGGGGAAGAGGGAGGCTAGAGAAAAAGAAGCAAGTGAGGAGAGGAAGGAGAAAATAGAGAATAGAGAATAGAGAATAATACCTCCTGAGACTTGTCAAGGAGGGGGTTTATCTGCAAGAGGGTGAATTGCCCAAAGGTCCCAAGCCTCAACTACATACCGCCTCGTGGGGGCATCTAATGCTAGATGGAACTCGTGCGAATATTCCATTCAGTCTCTTCGTGAGGTCCGACATCGAGGGAGGAGCTGGGGACTTCCAGGAAGCAGCAATGCAAAGTCTTGCCGCTATTAAAATGTATGAGATCATGTGGCGTGGGATTGGTGGGAAGATCTCTGCCCCAATGTGCAGGACCGCAAGCTGTGGCAGTAGGGGAAACTTCATCTCCGTGGTCACTTCAATCAGTCTGGCTACTAAAGTCCAGAATTGGGCTATTTGAGGGCATAGCCACCACATATGTGCGAGATCTCCTTTTTGGCCGCAGAGTCTCCAACAAAGTGGGGAGTTACCGCTTCCAAATCTCGCCAACCTTGTGGGAGGGGTGTACCATCGGAGATTAATTTTTTTGAGGGATTCCAGGTGATTGATACACCTAGTTGCTCTGGAGACGCAACAGACCGCTCCCTCCCACTCCTCCTCCCCTGCCTCAAAGGACAGGTCCTTCTCCCAAGCGGTGACGTAAGACGGGCGGCCGGGAGAGGCCAACTCCAGAAGACCCTCGTATATAATCGAGAGGCCCTTGGGTTTCGGGTTCTCCGAGAAGAGGAAGTGCTGAAAGGGAGAGGGGGCGGTGGGTTTTAAATCGTGCCAGCAGTCCGCAGACTCCAAAAAGTGACGGACCTGAGAGTACTGCAGGAACATGTCTCTTCGTTCAGGGTTGTTACGGGTGAGCTCTGCAAAAGAGATTAGCTCAGGCCCCTTCAACAAATCTGCCAAAAAAGTGATACCCAATTTCTGCAACAAGGCAATATTTAACGTGGGAATGTGAGCTTGTAGTGCCGACAAGGGGATCCTCTCCGGTGGGAACCTAGTCCAGGACCTAGGGAGCTTACCCCATTCCGACAAAAGGTGTCGGACAGTGCCCAATGGGTGGGATCTCCCCGTTGGACCCAGCGAAGCCCCCCAAATAGTCTTGCCAAGTGAGGCTCCCGGTGCGAAGTCCAATTCTAGTTGTGCCCATCTTGAAGAGGGTGAGGCTCTGCATAGGTCTCTGACCGCCTCCAAAGAGGCCGCTTTGCAGTATGAAATAACGTCTGGGACACCCATTCCGCCCCCCCGTAGGCTCCTGTGCAGTGTTTTTCGGTTGATCCTCGGGCGACCCGCTGCCCACACAAATCTGTTAAGGAGGTTTTGGAGTTGAGTAAGAAGGGGCTTCGGGTATGCCACCGGGACACAGCGGAACAGGTACAGAAGCCTTGGAAACCAAAGCATCCTGACCGCCTGTATCCTGGCCATCCATGTCAGCAGGGGCTGTGCGCTGGAGTTCATAGATCCCCGCAGGGACGTAATCAGGGCTGAAAGATTAGTCTGTGCTAACTTCTGAGATGGGCACAGTATAATACCCAGGTACTGGATACCCTCCGGAGCCCATTGGAAAGGAAACCGAGCGGAGAGATCCTCGAACTCCAGCTGCGTGAGATTGATGGGCAGTGCCGTAGACTTACTCAAGTTCAGTTTATAATATGAGACCTCCGAAAAGGCATCCAAGGCCCTGATAATGATTGGGAGCGAGGTTCCAGGGTCCGTGCAGGTAATGATCACGTCATCCGCGTACAGGCCAATGACGTGACGTCTCATTCCCACCTGTATGCCCGAGATCCCCCCCTCGGCCCTGATGGTGGCGGCAAACGGCTCCATAATTAGAGCGAAGATCAGGGGAGACAGGGGGCATCCCTGTCTGGTCCCATTTGATATGCTGAATTGGCGGGAGAGAAACCCAGACGTAGAGACACGTGCTCTCGGATTCGAGTAAAGGCTCAGTACTGCCCTTAATATAGGACCCGAGAAGCCGAACTTCACAAGTACTTCCTGTAGGTAGCCCCAGTGTACCCTGTCGAACGCTTTTTCCGCATCTAACGACAGGAATACACTGGGGGTTCCCCTGACCTCAGCAATTTCTATGAGGTCTATCATACGTCGGGTTCCATCTCTCGCCTGTCGTCCCCCACAAAGCCCACCTGATCCGAGTCCACCAAGAATGAGACACTCTCCGACAGGCGAGCCGCCAGAAGTCTAGCATAGATTTTTACGTCAGTATTCAAAAGGGAGATCGGCCGATAGCTCCCCGGTGAATCAGACGGTTTTCCTGGTTTTAAAATTGTTGTAATTGTGGCCTCTAGGGCCTCCGGAGGGAGGACCCCTTCAGCCTGCCAGGTATTAAAGAGTCGGAGCAGGTAGGGCGCCAGATGGTGAGAAAAGGTTTTATAATATTCGTTTGCCAAGCCATCAGGGCCCGGGGCTGAGTTCAACTTCAGGGACCCAATCACCGCCCGCACTTCCGTCAAAGAGAATGGGGTGTTCAGTCCCTGCAACTTATCCTGAGGGAGAGTTGGCAGGTCTATACGGTCCAGGTAATCTCGGATACGTTCTATTGTCGGTTGAGGGGTCTTGGGATCATCTTTTAAGTTGTACAGGGATGAATAAAAGTCTGCCATCGCGTCAGTGATCTTAGTTGGGTCTCTGACGGTCCCTCCCCCTGGCGTTTTCATGGAGGTTACCATCGACTGCACTACCCGTTTTTTAAGTCGTCTGGCCAACAGTCTACCTGCTCTATCCCCAGCAGCATAGAATCGTGTCTTAAGTTTTCGAAGGCCAAGTTCATGTTGGTATAACAGGAGGGATCTGAGTTCATTTCGTAAGGCTAGAATTTGTGATGTGATCCGCTGGGTCTGGGCGGCTTTATTAATTTTTTCTAACTCAGTTATCTGCTCAGTGAGCTCTCTCCATCGTTTGTCTCTTTTTCGCTTTTGTTGTGCTGCTTTCTGTATGAGGAGACCCCTAAGTACTGCTTTATGAGCAGCCCATAGCAGACCGTCCGAGACCTCCCCATTATCGTTCAGTTTGAAATAGTCTTCCAGACTGTAGTCTAAGGAGTTGACAACGTCTTGACTGGATAACAGGCCCACATTCATCCTCCAGCGACGGGGCGAAACCTCCTGTTGCCCTAAGCTGATACTCATCGAAATGGGGGCGTGATCCGACCATGAGATCTGACCTATAGAGGCCGACTCACAGCGGAGCAACAGCGCCTCCCCTATCAGGAACATATCAATCCTAGAATAGGACTTGTGACTGCTAGAAAAGAATGTAAAATCCCTTTCTTCGGCATGGAGGTATCGCCACACGTCGTGGAGGCCGAATTCACGGCACAATTGAGACAATTCTCGCCCCCGTCGAGTGGATGGGGAAGACGTGTCCAGCCTGCTCTCCATTATAGCATTAAAATCCCCGCAAATTACCAGGGATCCCTCTACTGAAGCCCTCAGTTTCTTAAATAAAGAATTCAGGAATTTAAATTGTCCCACGTTGGGCGCATACAGCACTACAATTGTGTACAATTCTTCCGAGATGAGAGCTTTCAGAATAAGGAACCTCCCCAGAGGGTCGGACTCGGTCGATTTGAGTTGAAACTGTACTTTATTACTTACAATGACGCAGATCCCTGCCTTTTTTACATTGTTGTTTGCGAAGAAAATATGGGGG
The DNA here is from genome assembly GCA_033576535.1 of Allobates femoralis. Lineage (NCBI taxonomy): Eukaryota > Metazoa > Chordata > Amphibia > Anura > Aromobatidae > Allobates > Allobates femoralis. The sequence continues at coordinate 584,326,748 of JARQOC010000004.1, read as the reverse complement.
TAAGACGGGTGATGGACTCTGTGATTGTCTGAGGTCAGTAGGTGCGTTTCTTGGACGCATAATACATCGGCACTCAGTCTACGCGCTTCCTCCATAGGAAGGAACGCTTCACCGCAGAGTTCAATCCCTTCACATTTAGGGAGGCAATCTGGAGTGTAGATGTTGACCCCGCCATATGTTATTGGGAGTAAGTGCAGTGGATTGGGGGGTATGATAGACAGTTGAGGCCCCGGGACCAGTGACTCCTCCTGGCTTTGAGAAAGAGGTAAGAGAAGTTCAGAGGAAAGAGATAGGGAAGAACAGAATAAAAGAAAGAATGAGAAGAGAGGGCAGTTAGAGTGACCGGAGAGGGGATGGACGGAGGTAGGAGGGAGGAAGGAAGGGGGAAGGGGAAACGTCAAATAAGCAGTTGTACCACACAAATGTAAACTTTAGCAAACTAAGAACCACCCGGGCCAAGTCCGACGAGTTGGGATAGGGAGAGCAGGAAAATAATCAAGCTCACCTCCCACTCACCAGGACCCATACCCAGGGGTTTCCTGGGGGAAGGGAAACCCTCGGCCACCCGCGACCCAAATAAGGGTCGACCTGGGGACAATACGAGGATCTCCTCAAATAACAGTTATACAAGCCTGAGGCACGGCCGCACAGGCTTCATCGCTTTGTTTCCGGGCTTCGGCTGGAGCTTTTTTCGACCCTCCGTTGAGAACTCTGTCGGGATCCATCCTGGTCAGTCGTCGGTGAGCCTCCTGAACCAGAGAGATTCCAGGTTCGCAGGGCCTTACGTAGCTGTGATGGAGACTGGAAGAATTGTCTCGCCCCCTTGTAGCGGAAGGATAGGGATACCGGGGATCCCCAGATGTATTGAATCCCTTTTTCATGCAGTACCCTGCAGCTTGGTGCAAATTCCCTGCGCCTGGCAAGAGTCCCTGGTGAGAGGTCCGGGAAGACCGCCGCAGTGGAGAATGGATCTGGCAGGGTAGGGTGGGAACGCATGGCACGTAGGAGGGTTTCTCGCGCATCAGGCCTTTGGAACGAGATCAGGATATCTCTTGGAATGTCCTTGGCCAGTTTGGCTGGTTTTGGTAGTCTATACGCCTTAGTTACCTCCAGCACTGCAGGGGGAACGTCTGGGAGCACCGCCGTAAGAAACAAATTTATGATACTCCTGAGATCCTCCTCTTGGTCTAGCTCCAATACGCCTCGCAGTTTGACATTGTTTTTACGTAGACCATCCTCAAGGTGGGAAAGGGTTAACTGCGTCTTTTTCATCTCCTTATCCATCACATCATAATCATCGGCAAGGTTGTTGTGAGCAGTTACAAAGTCTGTCATCTTTGTTTCAAGGTGTGATGTTCTTTCACCCAGAGCCGCCATGTCTGTGCGCAGGTCCCCTATCATGGAGCGTATTTCTCCTAGCATGGAGTCCCTCAGGGACCCCAGCATATCCCGGAGGGATCGTTTTGTGACTGGGGATTCATCTCTATCTCCAGACCTCTGTCTCTGAGATCCAGGAGGCGAGCGCGGTGAGCGCGGAGCGTGCCCTGTGGGAGATGAAGAAGCTGCAGGGGCTGAATTAGCCGGCGCCATTTTGGAGGGCTTCTGAGCGTCGGTCCCGAAGAAGTCGGTGAGTTTACCTTCTGTTTCCCGGCGCCGGGAGCCCGCACGCGGCATCGCAGTGTTGTGCGGAGGGTCTTCTCCTGTTATGCGGAGTTGTTACAGCCCGGTAGCAGTCGGTAGGTGCCGATGAAGCAGCCTGAGCGACGGAGCCTTCTCAGCAAGCGTCCGGCGCCATCCGCAGCAGGACACGCCCCCCTTTTTTAATATATTTAGAAAATCATGTATCATTCCTTTCACACTCCACAAATAATTGTTATAACCTTACCCTGCTTTACTCTCCTCCACAACTTTATCCCTGACCTGTCTGGTGTGTTCCATGTTTTTCAGGATGCTTTTTTGATCCCTAATTTTCTCAAACAAACCTCTGAGGCCTCCACAGGCCAGCTGTAGTTATACTGAAAAGTAATTACCCATAGGTGGACTTAATCTACTAATTAGCTGACTCATGGAGGTGATTAGTCCCTCAGGATTTTATTTAGGGGGACCAGACTACTGGGAGCTGAGAACAAATGTGCGTCACAACATTCAGACTCATATCTTTAATACATTTAAAAAATCATGTATCATTCCCTTTACATTTCACAAATAATTGTTACAACCTAACCCTGCTTTCCTGTTCTCCACAACTTTATCCCTGACCTGTCTGGTGTGTTCCTTGGTTTTTATGATGCTGATTGATCACAACTTTCAGACTCACATTTTTTATATATTTGTATAATTTCCTTTACAAATATTTGCTATATGGTACTGAAATATCTCTTAAAATGCCAATAAAAAAGTAGAAAAGTTCACGGTATATGAATACTTGTTAAGGCGCTGTATGCACAGCCTTTTGTCTCATAGAGGAGAATGTTTTTGTTCCAGACATGATAGAAATAATTATCAGGGATCAGCTTAGTTCAGTTATTCGTGCGTTTATGCTTCAAGTGTTTTTGTACTTACTTTTAATCTATTTTTATGTAATCATACAAAGAAATGAATGAGGTTTATGCTAGAAACGGTCATCCAAGGTTGCTCTGCCCGATGTCTTACCGCAATATACGACTCAAGTGTATATGCTATTTTTTTGTATCACTTATACACTTGTAAAACATATATATATATACGGTATATATATATTATATATATATGGGCCAACAAATGTCTTGTTCATCCTATATAAGGGCACAAACAGTGGCGTAACATGAAGCTCATGGGTCCCAATGCGAAAGCTCCAACAGGGTCCCAAATTATTGAAAATCCCTGATAGCATTAGTCTTTTTCTATAGGCCAAAGGGACTTTTGGGGCCCGCCTAGGCTCCAGGGCCCGGGTGCGGTTTCAACCCCTGCACCTGTTGTAGTTACACCCCTGGGCACAAGGGTCTTTAAGACATGGAGCTCTGTCAACACTTTCCTGATTGTTGGGAATCCTATCAGACTGGCCAGAGACAAGATCTAAAGGATCCATTCCAGAAAATTGGATCACATAAAGCAAATGTCTTTGCCTCTCCAGTCAACATGTAGTAACCTAATAAAGGGGGTTTTCAGGATCACAACAAAAACAGAACTTTCACGAAATATTGGATGTAAAAAATCTAATTTTTATTGAAATAGTATATTAAAAAGCATAACAATTGCTGCAGAGATGTGTGGAGATAGACAGAGAGGGAAGAGAGAGCGCACAGGGGAAGAGAGAGCACAAGGGGTGAACGAGCGCACAAAGGACAGAGAGAGCGCATGGGGAAAGAGAGCAGACAGGGGGAAGAGAGAGCACAAGGGGTGAAAAAAGTGCACAGGGAGAAGAGAGAGTGCATGTGTGAAGAGAGCTCACTGGGGGGAGAGATAGCACAGGAGGAGAGACAGAACACAGGGGAAGAGAGCACACAGGGGAAAGCGAAAGTGCATAGGGGAAGAGAGAGCATAAGGGGAGAGAGAGCGCACAGAGGGAAGAGAGAGTGCACAAGGGGAAGAGAAAGTGCACGTTCGAAGAGAGCACACGGGGGGAGACACAGCACAGGAGGAGAGAGAGAGCGCACAGGGCGAAGAGAGAATGCTCAGGGGGAAGAGAAAGCGCATAGGGAGAGAGAGAGCATAAGGGAAGAGAGAGGGCACAGAACGAAGAGAGAGTACACAGGGGGAGAAAGAGTGTGCAAGGGAAGAGATAGCACAATGGCAGAGACAGCACAAAAGGAGGAAAGCGCACAGAGCGAAGAGAGAGTACACAGGGGGAGAAAGAGTGTGCAAGGGAAGAGATAGCACAATGGCAGAGACAGCACAAAAGGAGGAAAGCGCACAGAGCGAAGAGAGAGTACACAGGGGGGAGAAAGAGTGTGCAAGGGAAGAGATAGCACAATAGCAGAGACAGCACAAAAGGAGGAAAGCGCACAGAGCGAAGAGAGAGTACACAGGGGGGAGAAAGAGTGCGCAAGGGAAGAGATAGCACAATGGCAGAGACAGCACAAAAGGAGTAGAGCGCACAGGGAGAAGAGAGCACGGGGAGAAGAGAGACAGCACATGGGAAGAGAGAGCGCACAGGGGTGAGAGAAAGCACACAGGGGAAGAGAGCGCACAGGAGGATAGAAAGTTCACAGGGAATAGAGAAAGCACAGGGAAATTGCGAGCAGCAGCAGCGCCTGTCAAGCCATGGCCACCCCGTGCAGCATTGGGCTCCCCCGCCCTCCTGGGTAGCGTTGCGATTAGTAGTGGGAGTAGTTGAACCAATATATAATCACAAATGTTCCAAAATCGCCAGATGTAAGAGAGTCAGACCCTTGTCTAGTATAATATATAAAAGATGTAAGTATTAATACAATTAGTAGTGATATTTGTTAAAATCACCTAATACAATGTTAATTATATGTGGTTAATCGTATTAGGGTAATGTCTATAGCTTGTGGCGTCCTAAAATATATTTCAAGCCCAATGCTGAGGTTACTGAAATCAGTGTCACACTAATTGCTATTGGTTACAGGAGCCCTCGTGGGCAGCCTAAGATAATCTATACATGTGCAAGTGCATAATGTAATTAGTAAGGTGCTCTGGATAAGACCTACATGAGGTAAAAGTAAAGGAGGTAAAAGTAGTCTGCTTGCTCCGTCCACTCCCCCACCCCAACGCACGTTTCGTATAGGCACTTCCTCAGGAGGTGTCTCTACTTTACTGATAACCTATACATGTCCCACTACATAATGTAATCTAAGACTGCCTCCCCCTGTGCACCCTCTCTCCCTTGTGCTGTCTCTCCCTCTGTATGCTCTCTTCCCTTACATGTTCTCTCTCCTCTTGTGCTGTCTTTCCCCCTGTGCACTCTCTTCCCATATGCGCTCTCTCTTCTACTATGTGCTCTCTCTCCTCTTGTGGTGTCTCTCCCCCTGTGAGCTCTCTCTTCCCATATGCGCTTTTTCTCTCCTCTCTCTCCCCTTGTGCTGTCTCTCCCTCCATGCGCTCTCTTCCCTATGTGCTCTCTCTCCCTTTGTGCTGTCTCTCTCCCATTGTGCTGTCTCTCTCCCTATGTGCTCTTTCTCCCCCCTAGGGGCTCTCTCTTCCCCCTTTATGCTCTCTCTTCCCCCTGGGTGCTCTCTCCCCTTGTGCTGTCTCTCCCCCTGTGTGTTCTCTCTTCCCCTGTGCGCTCTTTCTCCCCTATGTGCTCTCTCCTCTTGTGCTGTCTCTCACCCTGTGCGCTCTCTTTCCATATGCACTCTCTCCTGTCTCTCTCCTTGTGCTATTGTGGTGCCCCTATGGCAAGGCGCCACAGGGAGGTACTGCACCCCAAACAGAAGGTGTAGTGCCTCCGTAGCCATGGATATGGAGGACCCTACAGAGTCTGCACCCTGCATTCAAACAGTAGGCCACTTTAACACAGGGTACTGGTATTCAGTAGGTCCAAGGTGGTGGAGCCTAGAAGAGTGGGAAGATGTGAGTGAGAGTTTACACAAGTCAGGCAGATGGTGTGAGGAGAGCGAGGAAGGCATACGCATTGGACCCTGTGGCTGCAACTAGAGGGCACCTCTTAGGAGAGGGGTGACCCAGACTCCAGGACTGGTTGGAGCCGGCTGGAAACCCAGGTCACCACCGGCAAACCGGAGCTGAGGCAGCTAGTTAAAGGTCCCACAGCTGGGTCCATGACACTGACAAGTAAGAGACTTTAGGTAACAGACCCCGAGGACTGGAGACTTGGCTCATGAGGGGCAAATACAGACAGAGACAGAGGGACAGGACCAGGAACGCCATATTGAAGGCATCACTGCCAGACTCTGGAAAGTCCTCCAAGATCTGCGGCTACCAACCCTGTTCAACCAGACTGTACTGTGTACCATAACATCTTCCCGGTACCAGTAAAGAACTGTTCAAGCTAATCTGGACTCTGTCTCAGTTATCCCCGCCCGGAGGGTTTCTACAATACCATCGAGGTGAGGACTACTACTCCCCTCATCCACTCACTGCCCTGAGGTAAAGCTCTGCCTGTGGGGAGCTGTACTACCAAAGCTGTATTTACATCACCTCAGCGGCCAGCTGCAGCGCTGGTAATCCTATTACCAGGTACCACAGATGGCGTCACGTTACCATTCCCCCATCATCATCACCCCCATCCCTGCCCCTGAGGGTCCAGGGCACAGAACCGGGAACCAACCAGCCATTATCCCCACCGAAGTAACCACCTGTCCCGGTATCCGAGTGTCTCCTACCCTGTTGACTAACTCATTTCCTCTCCATCCATGCGCTCACTCTCCTTGGGCTGTCTCTCTCCCATTGTGCTGTCTCTCCCCTTATGTGCTCTCTCTCCCCCTATGCGTTCTCTCTTCCCCCTGTGCGCTCTCTCTCCCCTTGTGATGTCTCTCCCCATGTGGGATGTGGGTTCTCTCTTCCCCTGTGTGCTCTCTCTTCCCCTATGTGCTAACTCCTCTTGTGCTGTCTCTCCCTCTGTGTGCTCTCTTCCTATATGCTCTCTCTCCTCTCTCTTCCCTTGTGCTGTCTCTCCCTCTGTGCACTCTCTCTTCCCCCTATGCGCTCTCTATCCCTTGTGCTGTCTCTCTCCTCTTGTGCTGTCTCTGCCCCTATTTGCTCTCTCTCCCCCAGGTGCTCTCTCTTCTCCCTATGCACACTCTCTCCCTTCTCTCTCTCTATCCTTGTGCTGTTTCTTCCCCCTATGTGGTCTGTTCCCCTTGTGCTCTCTCTCCTGGGTGCTCTCTCTTCCCTCTGTGTGCTCTCTCCCCTTGTGCTGTCTCTCTCTCTATGTGCTCTCTCCAACCCATGTGCGCTCGCCTTCCTGTGCTTTGCCTCTTCCTCCCTTGTGCACTCTCCCTGCTGTGTGCTGTCTCTCCCCTGTGCACTCTCTATCCTCCCCGTTGTGTGCTCTCTCACTCACCTTGTGCAATGTCTCTGTGATGGTAAAAAAAAGTCAAAACTACAAAATTCTGTTTTTTTTGTGGCTGTAACATTGCAATAACGCGTGATCAAAACATCGTATCTACCCAAAAAAGGTATAATTAGAAATGTCACTTCAAGCTGCAAAAATTAAGTCATCACACAGTCCCAGATCCCGAAAAATGAGAATGCTACGGGTCACAGAAAATGGTGTCAAAAGTGCAAATTATTTTTTTCTTGCAAACTTCTGAATTTGTTTTTACCACTTAGATAAGAGTAAAGGTATACATGTTTGGTATCTACGAACTCATACCGATCTGAGGCATCACACCGACATATCAGTTTTACTATATAGTGAACATCGTGACTATAACACAAAAAACTAATGTGTGACTGCACTTTTTTTTTGCACTTGGGATTTCTTTTTCTGTTTTCCTGTACACTATATGGTAAAGTAAATGATGTCATTCAAAAGTACAACTCGTCCCTGAAAAAACACGACATCATATGTCTATATTGCCAAAAAAATAAAAAACGTTATGGCTCTTGGAACAAGGGGAGGAAAAAAACGATAACTGGAAAATCCCCTTGGGGTGAAGGGGTTAAGTACAGAATTTGTTATACACCGTAATCAAATAAATGAAAAGGACAAAAAAACATCAACTTGTATACAGACATGAATATGATTAATTGAGAAATTTAATCTTAGTAATAACCTTCGAAGAAAGTAGAAATTCTTGAAGTAATGGTCAGAGCTGCTAAGCTATATCCTGGTTATGGTATATATAGAATGGAATTGAATGGAAAGGGGGACACTTAGGAAACCCATTGGTGAATCCATCCAGCAATAGATCGGATGGAATATTTTATTGACCCTAATAAATATAAATTTCACCTCTGACATCACCTTCGTCTGTGAGTGTGAGAAGTGATGCCTCAGATTGCCTGTGACTGATGCACTTATAAAGATGGAGGTTTAAGTGAAAATAATATAAATATTCCTTAAAGGTAATCTGTCAGGTCAAAAATCTATATGTAACTAATATCATTTTCTAATTCCTCTGGTGAAGCTCTTTCTATTCATGTATTTCTATTATTTGTACTCTCCTCCTATCCTGTGTAAACTGCAAATATAGAGATTCATTCCATCTGTCAATCACAGTGAGTGATCACTTAATTCTCTGCTGCACACTCCCAAATGAATGAATATTCATGACACATATTCACATCAGTATACTGTACAGGAGAATATCAGTAGAAATTACTCACATGGGGGGGAGGGGAGCTGCATCCTCTTGTCTGCTCTCCTTGTATGCACCAAAAGAAGAGTTCAAATAAACACAGAATCTCTCACATACAGCACGGCTCCTGCTCAGGGAAACAAATGGAGGAGATTGTCTTACCTAGATGAGCTATCTGATATGTGCCTGACATCTCTCCCTCCCTCTCTCCATCAGAAGCACCTTGCAGGAAAGCAAAATAAAAATGACACTGGAAGGTATGGGAGGGGAGAGCTGCCTGAGAAGAAGGAAATAATAAATGAACATTTACATGCCGGTATTATTTAGTGGTTTGGACAATTACTTTTACTGCTGAAGATAGCTGTCTGCTGGGTGTGAAGGTGCAGGAGGTAACTCAGGATCAGTAATGTAATGTATGTACACAGTGACTGCACCAGCAGAATAGTGAGTGCAGCTCTGGAGTATAATACAGGAGGTAACTCAGGATCAGTAATGTAATGTATGTACACAGTGACTGCACCAGCAGAATAGTGAGTGCAGCTCTGGAGTGTAATACAGGAGGTAACTCAGGATCAGTAATGTAATGTATGTACACAGTGACTGCACCAGCAGAATAGAGAGTGCAGCTCTGGAATATAACACAGGAGGTAACTCAGGATCAGTAATGTAATGTATGTACACAGTGACTGCACCAGCAGAATAGTGAGTGCCGCTCTGGAGTGTAATACAGGAGGTAACTCAGGATCAGTAATGTAATGTATGTACACAGTGACTGCACCAGCAGAATAGAGAGTGTGTGGAGCCCCAAGGGACGTGGGGTACTCGGTGCCGGACCGATCTGCTGCTGGGGATGTCACTGGTGGCCTGGTCCGGACCGTGTCCCTGGCTCAGCACAATAAAAGGGGAATATTTACAAGGGATATTGTCACGGGTGACGCCACCCACTTGGTGCGGCCAGTGATGGGGCCGCCGCTGCTGCAGAACCTCCGGGGGCGATGGAATGGCAGCGGGGATGGTATAGTTCTAGTGGGGAGAACCGTATCCCCCGGGGCAGTAAGGAGTTAAAGTCTGTTGTGTGTGAGGCTGTTGGAGCACACTTACTTTGCAGCTGCAGGGATCTCTCCAGTGCTGACAGGCTGTAGCTCTGCAGGTTGAGATCTTTCCAGTGCAAGCCTGTATGGGAGGAATGGTCTGCAGATGGAAGCAGGCTGGAGACAATGCAGGGTTTCCAAAGCTTTACTTAAGTTCTTTCAAGCAGTCTACAGGTCATCTGCAATTCTTTACACAGCTCTTAACATTCAGTTGCATTCTCCCTTTCCGGGTTCCCTTTTCCTCCTGCAGCCAGGCTCCTCTCTCCTTGTGACCCCTCACACAGTCTTTAAGTGTGCCTTTCCGGGCTATTACTCTCTCTCTCCGTCTTACACGGGTGTATGCGGACGCTGAACAGTATAGCGGTGACTCGGGCTTCTGTGAGTCCTAGTGTGTCACTGTGCTGCCTGTTCTTTGGGTTAGGAACTCCAGCTTGAAACTAAAGCTCCCCGTCAGTGAATCTGGGGATACCGGGTGAATCGTCGGTCCCCTTCAGAGCTGACACTCTGCCTTAGCCCAGCCTGCAGTAGTCCACAGCATTAAACTACCAGGCTCCTTCCTCTGTTTCCTTCAGATATCTAGGAGGGCTTCTCCACCTGCTGTTAGTAGCTTCTGCTGCTGTCCAGGGCACGGGTTGCACCGTCCCTTCTCTGTCTATCACACTCCTGGTGGTTTCAGCATCTTGGATGGGCTTTTCCCCCCCATCTGGCTCGCATTGGCTCAGTACGGGTCAGCGCTCCTCAGCTTAGGCACTTCCAGGCAGCATGTGTCTTTCTGTCTCAGCTCAGCTCAGCTTCTCCTTGTCTTTGCTGCTCAGCACCATGGCTTACTGACTTCCTTCACTCCTCCCCCTCTCTATATACTGTCAGTCACCTGACCTTCTGGTGTGCCCAACCCACTCTTCATCCACCACTCCTCTGGTCTCATATAGTCTCCGACCTCAGAGCTGGATGTGAACCCTCTCTATGCGTGGGGATGTGGGCTGTGAGGGTGTAGTGTTTAGCATGTCCTAACTGCCTGGCTGCAGTTCCCTTCTGTGGCCACCTGTACGCAGGGGCGCCACAAGTGCAGCTCTGGAGTATAACACAGGAGGTAACTCAGGATCAGTAATGTAATGTATGTACACAGTGACTGCAGCAGCAGAATAGTGAGTGCAGCTCTGGAGTATAATACAGGAGATAACTCAGGATCAGTAATGTAATGTATGTATACAGTGAATACACCTGCAGAATAGTGAGTGCAGCTCTGGAGTATAATACAGGAGATTATGTGGCGCCCCGCAACGAGTGCGTCACAGGAGGGCATTGCAGCCAAGACAGCTGCAGCAATATTCTCTGACTAAGCAATGACACAGTTAACTCAGAGCTCCATACCCTAAATGCATCATCAGCATAGAGGGCCAATAAGGTCCTGGTGGGCGGAATGTAGTGGTAGAGTGTGTAGTGGAGAACTTAGTGCAAAAAAGTGAGTCTGGAAAAGGGGAACTCTCTGAAACCACGTAGGAGAAGGAGCAAACCCAACAAGCTCTGCAACCTAGGAGAGGGGGCCTGCACAGTTCCGCTTTACAGGAGCACCCCACCACCGCCACACACAGTCGTCTAGCCAGCGGAGTACCCACCGAAAAGGAATCAAGGCTCCCCAAAACACCCGGAACGTATACCCCGGGTAGGGTATTGAAGCAGCCTCCTTGTACCCGATCTGGCATTCCTGGGCGACCTCGGCAACACAAGTTAGTTAGAATGGAGGAACACCACGGAGCTCTGAGAAACACTGGTCATTGCTAAGTCCACCCGGTCCGTTACCCAAGAACTGTATGCCATGTATCACCTGCTGGTTACAGTAAAGTACCTGTTACAGAGACTTTCAGTGCCCGTACCTTCTTATAAACTGTATCTCTCCGCACAACTGCAGCTGCCTCAGAACATCTTGTGCAGCGCCTGGCTCTGGGGATCACCGCTCAGCCTGTGGGGAGCGTTCCATCTTGCTGCATTCCATCCCCCGGAGGCCCAAGCAGCGCCGGTGGATATCACCGTAATACTCATAGGTGGCGTCACAAACAATTAACCCCTTAATCTGTTCAACCAACGACGTCTTTATTGATCTGGACCACCGGGCTTCCACAGCCGTAGGCGCGGTTTCCGTGACAAGGAGGAAGAAGAAACGCCTGCAACGTGTCGACCCGGCCACGGTGAGTCAGTTACTCAGGATCAGTAATGTAATGTATGTACACAGTGACTGCACCAGCAGAATAGTGAGTGCAGCTCTGGAGTATAATACAGGAGGTAACTCAGGATCAGTAATATAATGTATGTACGCAGTGACTGCACCAGCACAATAGTGAGTGCAGCTCTGGAGTATAATACATGAGGTAACTCAGGATCAGTAATGTAATGTATGTACATAGTGACTGCACCAGCAGAATAGTGAGTGTAGCTCTGGAGTATAATACAGGAGGTAACTCATGATCAGTACAGGATCAGTAATGTAATGTATGTACATAGTGACTGCACCAGCAGAATAGTGAGTGCAGCTCTGGAGTATAATACAGGCGGTAACTCAGGATCAGTAATGTAATGTATGTACACAGTGACTGCACCAGCAGAATAGTGAGTGCAGCTCTGGAGTATAATACAGGAGGTAACTCAGGATCAGTAATGTTATGTATGTACACAGTGACTGCACCAGCAGAATAGTGAGTGCAGCTCTGGAGTATAATACAGGAGGTAACTCAGGATCAGTAATGTAATGTATGTACACAGTGACTGCACCAGCAGAATAGTGAGTGCAGCTCTGGAGTATAATACAGGAGGTAACTCAGGATCAGTAATGTTATGTATGTACACAGTGACTGCACCAGCAGAATAGTGAGTGCAGCTCTGGAGTATAATACAGGAGGTAACTCAGGATCAGTAATGTAATGTATGTACACAGTGACTGCACCAGCAGAATAGTGAGTGCAGCTCTGGAGTATAATACATGAGGTAACTCAGGATCAGTAATATAATGTATGTACACAGTGACTGCACCAGCAGAATAGTGAGTGCAGCTCTGGAGTATAATACATGAGGTAACTCAGGATCAGTAATGTAATGTATGTACATAGTGACTGCACCAGCAGAATAGTGAGTGCAGCTCTGGAGTATAATACAGGAGGTAACTCAGGATCAGTAATGTAATGTATGTACACAGTGACTGCACCAGCAGAATAGTGAGTGCAGCTCTGGAGTATAATACAGGAGGTAACTCAGGATCAGTAATGTAATGTATGTACACAGTGACTGCACCAGCAGAATAGTGAGTGCAGCTCTGGAGTATAATACAGGAGGTAACTCAGGATCAGTAATGTAATGTATGTACACAGTGACTGCACCAGCAGAATAGTGAGTGCAGCTCTGGAGTATAATGCAGGAGGTAACTCAGGATCAGTAATGTAATGTATGTACACAGTGACTGCACCAGCAGAATAGTGAGTGCAGCTCTGGAGTATAATACAGGAGGTAACTCAGGATCAGTAATGTAAGGTATGTACACAGTGACTGCACCAGCAGAATAGTGAGTGCAGCTCTGGAGTATAATACATGAGGTAACTCAGGATCAGTACAGGATCAGTAATGTAATGTATGTAAACAGAGAATGCACCAGCAGAATAGTGAGTGGAGCTCTGGGGTATAATATAGGAGGTAAGTATTTCTGTATATTTAGAAGGGTACTGTTATACTAAAATATAGGTAAACTCTGAAATGATGAACAGGCGGACAACTTTTTCCCCTATTCCAGATTAGGACACATAGACTCCACAGAGCCACCCTATCCCAAGTAAATGATTGCCCTCTAATACGAAAAAATACATATTCCCTGGAGAAAGAATAAGGTGCAAATGAAAGACAGGCGAAGACCAACAAAAATTATACAAAAAAGGCCCAAATGCAGTAGTGAATCGGGTCCTGTGTCTCTCCGGATCCCATGATTGCCATGTAGTAGGAATACATGAAGCAGGTTGATATTACGAGGCTGAGCCTCCCTGATTACTCATTGTATAAACACATCTGAAGCTGCCTGAGCTCCAGGTTAATGACGTCGTCTCCAAACACGGATAATCTGCCGATCAGTTCTGGGAAAGTCAGGTGTAGCGAGACAGTGATATCACTCCAAGATCACAGTCAGAATTTATAGGGAGCCATGTTATTCCCTTTTATATTTACATTAGTTTACTTTTAACAATACTCGACCACTAACATGTCATCAATGTGCCGACCCTTCATCAGGCCCTTATCCACTTTTTTTTTATAGAACCATAAGCTACACCGGGCTATGACCAACATTAAAGGGGTATTCCCATCTTCATAAATGGATATTGTCATATAGTTCTTGCAATTTACTGCTCATTAAAATTTGCGCCTGTTCTTGAGATATTAATGTGGCGCCCCACTGGTCAGAACGCCACATGGGGTACTGCACCCAAGACAGGGTATGGTTCTCCAGTAGTCGGGAGATGGAGGATGGTAGGCATGATGATCTTCAAAACACACACACACACTTAGGACCCAGGGGACCCTGCAAAAACCCCAGGGGGAGGAACCAATGGGACAACAGGGGTAGAGAAGTGTGGGTGCAGGTAGAAAGACACGGACAGACAGTGAGAGAATAGTTTGAGTAACAGAACAGTGAACAGCTAGTGTGTGGAGCTGGGAGAGTGGAGAAGTCGAGTCAAGCGAGGAGGAGAGAAAACTGCCTAGAAGGGGCTTGAGCTGTGTAATGCTCATCTCGGAACCCTAGGGGAATCGATGGAGCTGAATTGGCCCGTGTACCCAAATCTGGAGTTGGTGATACCAGCTGGAGGGGTTATGATCAGAAACAGGGACCGGACCTGATCGCGGCACAGGAGTCTAATACCGAACCACTAAACCGGAGGCTACGAGCCTCATAGGAGCTGTAGCTCACACACCTGGCGTACATACCCCAAGATAGCGGCCGGACAAGGGTCCGAGGACAAGGTACCAGTCGCCCACTAGTATCTGAAGCTACAGGATCAGGGCTCTGCACCCAGAGGTGCTTCAAGGAGCGCTGAGGAACAGGACCAGTGAGAGGCAGAAGGCAGGCGCACCACCGAGGATCTCATACTTGCTACCCTGATCTCCTAAGACTACACAGGCCGGAGCATATCCAAGTGTGTAACATCTATGACCTATTGAACTTGAAGCTAGCTGTAAGCAAACCCAGGTACAGAATTGCAGAGCGGTGTGAGAATTTGTTATTTCCGCGGCAACCGGCTGTGAAGGCCACTGAGCAAGGTAACGGTGCCCGAGATAATCCCTGCCTACCAGAGACTATTAATCCTTATTCCCGCTGCCCTGGGGACCCGCTCTGCCCGTGGTGAGCCACTCTATCCAAGCTGCCCGTCCATTGTCCCCAGAGGTTCTGCAGCAGCGGGGGCTCTTCATAGCCGCAAACCACAGGTGGCATCACAAACAATTCATCCCTTAAACCACCCTATCCCTACACACCCCAAGAACGCTTTAACACTGAACGCAGGGTCACGGATCCAGGTCTTGACCCCTATGACTCCCCAGAAGAAACACCGCAGCCCGATTCCGAGTACCCCACGGCCCTGGAGCGCCTCATTAACACTTTTCTTTTGTTTACAGCTCGTTACCTTGGAAACCGACCACCGCTGCTGTCTTGCATGAAAGAACTGCTCTGATTCAGGATGAGATTTGGAGGTAATAGGGCACTCCAGGAAATATGACCAGCATGACAACAGTGCTTACATGCTCAATAGAAAAGCACTGCAAAATAATGTGTCTAGCAGAGGTGGTCGATCACCAAGGAAACAAGCTGTAAACAAATGAAAAGTATTAATTTCTCCAAAACGGATTAAAATTTTAACAAGAGGTAAATTGCAAAATCACTTCTATTTACAAGAGCTATCCGACAGTGTCCATTTATACAGATGAGAATAACCCCATTAAGTCTTTCATACCATTGTCTATCATCAGATATAGGAAGGAAAACATGCAAGGGAGTAGGTGTCAGGAACCAAACAATTAGAGAGAGCTCTTAGGGTACCTTTACACGCCGCGACGGCAGGCTGGATACATCGCGCTACTTCGCGTGCACGAGCACGCTCAAACGGCTACAAACGGTCAACGCACCCTCTTTACACGCCGCGACAAGGTGCGCTACGCCACGCTACATCTATAGCTAGCTACATCGCCGGGTGTCTCAAGTAGCCAGCTGTAGCGTAGCGTACCATGTTTACACACCGCTCCAACAAGCTACTATGGGCGGACCCGGTGCAGCAGGGATAGCACATAGGCGTGCAACAATCTTGGATTACGAGCCGTCCGTATGATGATAGGACAGCGCAATATCATCAGGATTGGCCATGCATCGCAGGAGGCTGGTTAATAGAGCACGCTCGAGTAATTGTGTAGTGTGACTGGTCAGCTCCTTAAATATCCCACCCTATGCTGCGACTACCAATCATAAAGCAGGAGCGACCTCCAATGATCGCAGATGGGGCGCGGTAACATGGCGACTGTGTCACGCCTTAGATACATGGCAGCCACATTGCCGGGTGTCCAGAGTTGCCTTCCGTTGCTTCTTTACACGCCGATACAGCTCGCTACAATCGGCGATGTTGCCTTAAGTTTATGAGCAGAGACCATAAACAGATGTATCTGTCGCCGGCTGTAGCGTCGCCTCTTCAGACGCCGCTACTACAGGCGATATGGACGCTACAAGCTACAATTGTAGCTTGTAGCGCGATGTATCCAGCCTGCCGTCGCGGCGTGTAAAGGTACCCTTATGGTACCTTTACACGCCGCCACTGCAGGATGGATACAACCCGCTACAGGCTACAAATGTAGCTTGTCGCGCCAATATCGCCCGTAGTAGCGGCGTCTGAAGACGGGACGACACAGCCGGCTACAGATACATCTGTATCCGTACACTGCCCATAAACAGATGGCTACATCGCCGATTGTAGCGAGCTGTATCGGCGTGTAAAGAACCCACAGAAGGGAACTGTGGACACCCGGCGATGTAGCTGCAATGTAGCTAAGGCGTGACCCAGGCTCTGTGTTACCGCGCCCCATCTGCGATCATTGGTGGAAGATGCTGCGTTACGATTGGCCCTTGCCTCACAGCCCTCAATCTTGGATGAGCTGTCCCTTCAGCACTACACATACGCGCCGTATGCACGATCATATATTAGTACAATTACGCGGACACACACTTGCCGAAAGAAAATTAGCAAAAGCATCATGATCTTCATACAGTGTGCACATTCTGTCAACATATGATAACGAATAATGCTGTACACAGCGCACAAGTGTGTGTTACGTACCGCTCTGGCTTATTGTACAGCAGCTGCCGTAGAAGTGTTCCTTGTGTGGCACTGCGCGCAACTCTCACACTGATGCACGTATACACACAGCGCATTGAAATCAAGTACTCAGTACACAACGCACAGGCTTGCTGTACGCATCGCTCTGTGGGTGTTGTACAGTAGGTGCTGCAGAAGTGGCTCGCCCGTGTCACTGCGCGTAGGACTACTTCAAAGGGTGCGTGACCCCGAACGTGACCGTAATGACGTCATCACGATAGTTTCATTTTCACTCTGCCTGCAAGGTGCCAGCCCCTCCTCTGCACACACCATTGCAGTCATGGCGGCCGTTCACCGCGCTGCTAGGTGGGGGATGGCTGAACTACTGGTCCTCATAGACCACTGTGACTG
The DNA here is from genome assembly GCA_033576535.1 of Allobates femoralis. Taxonomy (NCBI): domain Eukaryota; kingdom Metazoa; phylum Chordata; class Amphibia; order Anura; family Aromobatidae; genus Allobates; species Allobates femoralis. The sequence goes on along the minus strand of JARQOC010000004.1, from coordinate 584,309,717 downwards.
GTATGATTACTGGGGTCACCGGCACCACCGTCATCCCAGGCTGCGTAATCGCGAGACCATTCGGCGGATTCAGCGGGCTCTGCTAAATAAACTAGGGGTGGTGAGGGCCGCAAAAGCTGTCCAAAAGAAGATTGCGGACCTGAAGTCAAAATGCCCAGGCCGCATTCTCGACATCCGTGCAAGGATTGCCAGGCTGCGCGGTGAGTACTTCAGAGGGGCACACATGCTTTGTACTGTATGTAAGCACACCTAAAACATAAACATTGGTTGACAAACATTATAGGTATAGTGAGAGGTACAGTGGCATACATGCAATGGGGGACAATATAGGCAGCACATTATAGATTGACTGCCTACACATCTGCCTTCAACTAATGTTCATGTGGCACCCAAGATTACTCCACAGTGTTAGATGCCCTCCACACAATTACCACACTAATGCCTCATACATACGCCATGCAGAATACATCAGATCATCCCATATCAGAACTACAGCAAACACATATACCAAATATTGAACTGTTTCCACATCAGAGAGCCAAAACATACTGCTGACACATTACTTATTGTTTCAAAATCTCCAGATGCTGATGTGTCATCAGATGAGGCTCCCCCGCAAGCGCCTGCAGGTGGCCCACCAACCCCACTGCCGCAAGACGCAGCTGGACCACCATCCCCACAAGGGAATAGCCCCTCACCAGGGCATGACGACGAGGAGGATCATGATGATCCCGCGTTTCGGGAGGCAGAGGTGGCATCGCCTGCTCGCCAACATGAGGCTATGGCTCAACCTCAAAATGAGGCTGCCGTTGATGAATATGGCGGTAAGTGATTTTAGTTGGATTAAAGGGGCGGAACACTTTAAGCAGTGTTGTTGCGATTGTGTAAATGGGAAAGCGAAACATTTATTACATAAAGTCCTTCACCCATTCTTGCAGATGGAGAACGTGCTGGATCTGCGGGCTGGAGTGTAAGTGCCTCCCCATCACCCCCTGAGAGTCAGGATGAAGTTGAGCCCCAGGGTAAGGACAATATTTGTTGTGTGAGGCACAACAAAAATTTCAGAGATACTATTGTAAAGTAATGATGATTTTTTCACACACAATACAGGTGTACCCACGAAGGAGGACGTGGTGAGGGCCCACCACCAGTTTGCCCACCGACTGCAACGGGTCCTACAACGTGGGATACAGGATCTCACCCGCCTGCCTGACATGCTGGCTACCGTCCAGCAACAACAGGATGGCCACCATTGAGATGTCCCTACTCCCTTAAAAAAATCAGCTCCCCTGAACCAAATATATGTTGTCCTTGTTGGACCAAGAAATTCCAGTCGTTGCCTGTTTGGCTTTTGAAAATGTTTTTATTTTTTTTTGCCCCCGTTGGGCTCTTTTCTTATAGTGTCCCACTTTATGAACTGGTGGATTGTGGGATGCCTAGGCCTTTGGCCCTTTGACCTATCCTGTCCCACATTGGGACCATCAGGAGTGTGGACTGGCTAGCCCTTTGCCTTCTTTACCTATCCTGTCCCACATTGGGACCATCAGGTGTGTGGACTGGCTAGCCCTTTGCCTTCTTTACCTATCCTGTCCCACATTGGGACCATCAGGAGTGTGGACTGGCTAGCCCTTTGCCTTCTTTACCTATCCTGTCCCACATTGGGACCATCAGGAGTGTGGACTGGCTAGCCCTTTGCCTTCTTTACCTATCCTGTCCCACATTGGGACCATCAGGAGTGTGGACTGGCTAGCCCTTTGCCTTCTTGACCTATCCTGGCCCACATTGGGACCATCAGGAGTGTGGGATGGCTAGCCCTATCTGGAAACAGCATTCTGTGTATTGTGGCAAATGTCTGTCACACATGTATGTTGCAAATAAAATGTCTGGTTAACTTTTTTGTATGCTCCTTCATGTCACAACAATAATATTTGTTGCGGAAACATGTCCATCAGGTAACTATGTCACCCACTTTACCACACTTCTTTGTCAAAGTGCAACCACATTACAAAGGAACCTATGGTCGTCCTGCTCTGAGGGCATTGGGCCATATTGTGTGGCTTTGCCCAACCTATATTGTGACCACCACTATTCACCGACGCTGACCCCCAAAAACCCTAACCCAAAAGAAATACACAATTGTGTCAGAGCAAAAATTTTATAGTGTCTGATTTTGAAATAAACATAAACAAATCATATGCAGCAATTCTGCCAACACATATAAAACCAAACAAAACCACGAAAAATAAACAAGGAGTTTCCTCCAGAAGGAAAAGTCCAGACTGCCAATTCTGTGCATTGGCTACTAGTGTCCAACTTCTTCATCCTCTGTTGGCTCTGACAATGCCGGCTCCCCCATCCTCTCAGGGCAGCCCTGACCTGCCCGAGAACGTCTTGCTGAACGACGACGTGTTTGGGGGGGATGGGGTGACTGTGGCGGGGCCGGTCTTCTCACGGGCCGTGATGGGGCGGCTGGGGAAAGGGGCCATAAGGTGTGTGGCATAGGGGGGGGGATGTGGCATCCCCATTGAAGGGCCCCATCATCGGCAGCATCAGCGGCATTGTTGAAGACCCGCAGAAGGATCTTTTTTTGGAGCGGCTCCATCCCTCGCAACCTGTCGCTCATGTAGAGGGCGCAGCTGTCTATGTGGGTCCGCTGTTCGCTCAACAGCACGCGTCGGGCCCAGGTGCCCAGCTCCGTCTCTGGTGGTGCTGGACGTCGGCGGCGACGGATCCCGGAGCTGGGCCCTGGGACCGGACCCACATCACTCGCCGCGCCCTCCTGCTCAGCCCCAGATGTCATTGGCTGAGCATCATCAGCGACAGATTGCTCCGCAATGGAGCCGTCCTCTTCTGGGGCCTGTGGGTGGAGAAAAAAAAAAAACCTCATTAGTGAAGGCAATATCCACTCAATACATTGTCAACAGGACTCTATATACCACTCCCACACACACAAAGCCAACAAACCAAGATTGGAAATGAGGAAAAACACAGTAAAGCACCAAAGGTTAAATACCACAACACCAGTACTTCTCCTGTACACTCACCTCGACCATTCCAGGAACTCAGCTCTATACAGAATTAGGTGTTAGTCACAGAGCCGCAAACCAATTAGTACATGTCACCACAACACCTTGATACTGGGGGCTGTCCTGCCCAATCACAGATATTGGCCACCTTGCCGTTTGGACTCCTATTATGAAGAGAATCCACCCCACATTCAACTACCTATAACCCACTGGCACCAGAGCCAACACACATGTGTGCCAGCACCATTTACTACATGGTACTATGTGGCTGTTTAAAATCAAACCACTATCAATCTTGAAACCCTTAAATAAGTAACCGAAACATAACAAGATGTTGTGGAAGATGCAACATTGGAATACGGCTGTAAGCCTAGAATTTATAAGGCTACAAAGTCCTGGAAGGAGGGCAGATAGATTGACACCCAAAGGATTCAAACAGCAAGGAGGAAAATATGACAAAAAGGTTGTTGTAAAGGATTTAGACAAGCACACATGTGAAGGAAACATTGTGGGCCACCACTGTAACACGATTACCCACCTCCTGTGGCGCAGATGGTGATGCAGCCGGGCCTACATGGGACGCAGCAACGGGGCAGTTGGTCGTCGTTCCATGCGGGCGAGCCTCGCCCAGGATGAAGGTGAAGAGGGGATAGTACCATAGGGTAGGTGATGGTACCTCCTCAGCTCCAGCCCCTGAGCGACGGCGCTGGTACTCAATGTGAGCCCGCATGAACGCAGACCTCATGTTCTTTATTTTGAGTGCCACCATATGCCTGTCCCACCTCTTGCCTACCCTTGGCTCCAACCGATTTGCTAGAGCCACAAGAGACCTGTAGGCCTCGGCCCTCGCTGCCTGATTTTTATATTCAGGCAGCGAGATGCGCCACAAACACTCGTGCCGCTGATACTCCGTGAGAAGCTGGGTCTCCAACTCCACAGTACCCCTCGGCATCTGCCAATCACAAAACACACCAAAAAAATACAGTCACTACACAAGGCATACCGAAACTTCAGAACTTTGAAAAAGGATAAACATGCTCATGAACCGGGAACATGGAGAATATATGCTGCTATTTGGTTGAGGCCAACTTTGCTTCAGTAGGGCATTTTCTCTATCTCACACCGCTCCAAAGTCAAACACATGTAGCTGGAAAATATCATTCAACGCATATCTGTGTCCACCTACAGATGTTTCATACATGATTTAAGTCCCCAATGTACCTATTGAAACACACCTTTACACGGTGTGTGCGTACATACCTGTAGGCCACCATGTGAGCAAACACATTGTGTGCAAGCTAGTACCTGTGCAGTGTCCAAAATGGTTGAGGTAAAATATATGAGAAACGAGGGCTGGGTGTGTGCCAACACTGCACATACTACATCTAATGTGCACCCACATGATCATGTTGGTGTTCCTCCGGACGTGGGACTACTATTTTAACACATGTACCAAACATCACTGGAATCAACGGGGCAATTCTTCCACCCATCAAATGGTGATGTGAAGTACCGGCAAAAACAAAACCTTTATCTGTTGCCATAGAAAATAACCGCAAGGTGCAATCTATAGTTGCACAATACAAGTTGAGGCACTACCTGGCTATTGCCCTACAGAGAATAACGTTACCATATGTATTATTACAGGGCAAAAATTACATGCCGCATGAAACATGCCCATACACACATCGGCTAAGCGGCCTGTGCCAGAACCATCTGCGTTCATTACAATTTATTGGAAACCGCTAAAGAGGCTTACCGTCAGAACAACAGAAGTAAAATAGGACACTAGTAGCTCAATGCACATCGACGTCTGGACAAGGTGCAGTGGCCATTGGCCTGGCTTTATAGTCCGCTAAACCAATCACAGCGGACACAATTACGCACATCGTGATGGGACACCTGGTTGCGGATTAGACTCCCGCTAATTGGTGTAGAGCGCTGAATCGTGATAGGTTGGCGGCCCTTTAAAAGCTGCGCATTCCGGCACACATTACGCTTGCTGGCCAGACCCATTAAGTAAGTATTTGTGGACACACATGGAATTTGCGGTGGGTGGGGTGCATATGTTGATGTTATTGGCGAGCGCAGAAGACTGCTTTAGCGGACTATATAGGGGTTTGTATTGTTGGGGACGATATAGTGTACTGTGTGGATTTAGAATACGCATTTTGTCTGGGGATTCACACTTTTGTTGACAAACATTGCTGTGTTTGTTTCCAGACATCATAGAGGAGAATGGCAGCAGGACTGTAGACAGAAATGTGTAACTCATGTCGACTGGATCGATTTTTGCATACTGGTTGTGGCCAATGGAGACTGGGTCCAACGGGAATAGGATCACACATGGCTTGGAGGTGTGGCGCTCCAGACATAGCACAGATGTGTAGTAAAAATGACACCTTCCAAAACATATGAACCCATGTATAATCATCCGCAGTCATGTGCAATGTTGTTTGGTTCATGTAGCCTTCCTCAACCCCCCATATCGGGGTATGTAAGATTTTTTATTCTTCTTACTGTAATCCATTAAAATTATGGTCTGTGTAATGGATTCTGGGACCTGTTTGAGCAACATTATTGGTGACACATGTCCCTTTCTAACTCACCTAGGTGCAGATGTGTGACTTTGGGACCCTCCGATTGAAGTTGATGTATAGGAGGCCACTCTCATACGCCGTGTTCCATTTTTGTTGGGGTGACTACTGGGTGTTTGCGGGCCCTTGCTTCAGGGATGTGTTTTGGGCCCACACTAGAGATCCCATCCAATTGGCTATAGTGTGTAATCGATAAGAGGTGTGGCTTGCTAAACCTGCTGACATGGCCACATATTGTTCTATGTACTCATGTTGTGTATTCTCATCTACAGGTGCGGATATTGAGGATGCAGAATATCCATGACCGCAATGTTATTGTGGCTCTTGCGTTGGTGGAAGAGCAAATGTGGCTTCAGGATCGGTATGAAAGGTTGATGAGGCGCAGACAGCGGCGTTTGTGGACCCGCGATTGGCTTCGCAGGCGGGAAACCCGGGGCCACATGCAGCTGTTGCGGGAGCTGGAGCTTAACTGTCCTGATGATTACCGAAACTATCTCCGTATGCCCGAGGACTGTTTCACCTTCCTATTGGAGCGTGTTGGGCCAATGATAGCGCGTCAGGACACTATAATGCGCCCATCAGTATCAGCTGCTGAGCGGTTGGCGATCACTTTGCGGTTTCTGGCTACAGGGCAGTCCATGACATCACTCACATACTTGTCAGGTGTCTCCCTGCCCCTACTGAGCCGCCTGATCCCTGAAACGTGTTGGGCCATCTGGAGAGCTCTGCAGCCAGCCTACATGAAAATGCCTCTAACCGCCGCAGAATGGCTGGAAGTAGCCCGAGGCTTTGAAACCCGGTGGAACTTCCCCAACTGTGGCGGGGCATTGGATGGTAAGCACGTGAGGATTAACAAACCTGGCCACTCTGGCTCTTTGTATTTCAATTACAAAGGGTATTGTAGTATAATCCTCATGGCTGTAGTGGATGCCAAACTATGAGTTCCTCTACGTGGATGTTGGAATGCCTGGTCGCAACTCAGATGGGGGGGTGTTTGCCCGAAGCTCCTTGGCAACACTACTAGGGAGTGGTGGGCTAAACTTACCCTCAAATGTGGACACGACCGAACATCTCAACTTTGCGTTTGTGGCGGATGAAGCATTCCCACTTCAGGAACACCTACTGCGGCCATATCCACAGAGGGCCCTTACTTCTGAGAGACGCATTTTCAACTACCGGCTATCCCGGGCCCGCCGTGTAGTTGAAAATGCGTTTGGGATAATGGCGAATAGATTCCGGATTTTTCATACGCCTATGCATATGAAACTGGAGTCTATTGACGCGGTAGTGGTGGCCTGCTGTGTGCTGCATAACTTCCTGCGTCGTAGGGATAGAGCATCATACACGCCAGGAGGTTATGTAGATAATGCAGACGCTACAACAGGGGAGCTCCGTCCAGGGTCTTGGCGTGATGATGGCCATGTGATTGTGCCACTCCAGCCGCAGAGCCATGGCCGCACTCGGCAGGAGGCCAGGGACAGTAGAGACGCTTACTGCTCCTACTTCAATGGGTCTGGTGCAGTGAGCTGGCAGAACCAGGCCATGTAATGTGGCTGGCTCTGGGAGTTGCTTTTCAGGTTGCAATGGAGGTGACAGCAGGTTAGCTGCGCCCCTTTGCTTTTTGGTTGACCCTTTTCACGATCTTTGGTTTCATTATGTGCATAAGGTTGCGTTACTTAGTTAGTTAGTTAGTTAGTTAGTTAGTTTAGGAATTTTTTTTTTTTTTTTTTTTGGCTGCACAGTTTTCAATGTGTGGTCAATTGGTGATCCCTTTAATGTGGGTGAAGAATGTGACATGCACTTTAATTCTACATTCTTTTTACTTTCTGTATATTTTTAAGTTGCAATCCAAGGTCACGATTAATGCATTTTAATAAAATATTTTTATGTTGGATCCAAAATCATCTGTGTGAGGCCAGGGTTACACATAGAAATCTGTTTTTGGAAGTCCTTTTCATCACCAATCCGTTTTTTATAGGGTGCTTTTTGAGCCTCCTGCACTTCTGAACGTTTTTGGGACTTAGTCATTTTTTCATGAAAAACGCATATGCGTTAACGCATGCGTTAACGCAGATGCCTATATGTGCTATGCGTTAACGCATGCGTTTCCCATAGGGCCCCATGTTAAAAAAACGCATGCGTTAACGCATGCGTTTTTTAACTGATGCCAAAAACGCTGTTTACTGCGTTTTTGGCTCAAAAACAGACAGGGCAATGTTTTGAGCTCCAGAGAAAAACGCACAGGGTGTTTATTACACCCAATGCGTTTTTCTGTCAGTTTTTGGACTTAGAAAAAAAAATTAACAAAACTGAAGCCAAAAACGGACTGAGGGCTTATGTGTGACCCCAGCCTGAGCCTCATTACTTGGTGGAGGAGGGCAATGTGATGAAGGTTTTGGTGGGGGCCAGGGATGTCATAGCCACCTATTGGATGGGATTGTGCAGACAATATGTGTGGGTAGCCATGTTTGTCAAAAAGGATTTTGGCCAACAGTGTTTGTGGCCATTGTGCGTACATGATCCTTGATTTTGTTGTAGGCAGAGGGTCCCCTGCACACAGCACATTGATGCAGGACATATTCTTCTCAGGTGTTTTGAAATACACTGTCACACAGACCTTTGACATGTTGCCTTGGGAGCTGTTCCACTACATTCACATCTGTGAGCAGATATATAAACACCATTCAGCCACTATTCACACATAGTTTGCAAGAGTTGACACAGATAGAATTTCTACAGAAAACGCACATACTGTGTGTTGTAAGCCGCTACTGTGTGTCGCACAAACGCACCTCAGTGCAATCGCCACATGCCGCTGTCACAAGCGCTGATCGTGCCTGACAAGGCAAACACTTGTACTACGCACACATAGCCCCGGACCGCTACTTTTATACACACGGGGGTATGTGACTGGCCACCGCTCCAGCGTGACGCTTTCCCATCGATTTCGAGGCATTCGCCATGCTCCGCAATGTCACAACCGCTTATTCCGTGCTTCACTCCGATCACTACTACGGCACGTCTCGCCCATCCGCCCTTTCCGTCGTGCCCAATCACAACTCCGTACTGTTGGCCAATGGTTGTGGTTTGGGCGCGGCGTACAGGTCTGTGGCACGCCTATTTGTTTTACATCCTGCCTTTGTTCCTCCCAGATCACTCTGTGGTGGCGGCGTGTAAAGCTGGTACGCTGAGCTACAGGTGGCGACTTGAGACACCCGGCGTTGTAGCTAGCTGTAAATGTAGCGTAGCGTAGCGCACCTTGTGGCGGCGTGTAGAGGGTGCGTTTCCCGTTGGTAACCGTTTGGGCGTGCTCGTGCACGTGAAGTAGCCGTTGGTATCCATCCTGCAGTGGCGGCGTGTAAAGGTACCATTAAAGTGTAAATGTCATTTCATTGAGGCAATAAAAAAAAAACAATACTGCACTGGTTGGTAATGATGGATCACATAGCAGCTAAGATAATGGCTCATTTTCTGACATTTTTCGGTACTCTTTTAAAACTGCATTTTATGGCTGTGTGGGCGAGGCCAACATCTGCCAGCACTGTGTGTATTTCCACAGCTTCTGAGAGCAATCTGATAGTGAGCTGTGCAATGTGACAGCGGAGAAGGGGGTTAACAGAGATCCTGAGCTGTGTGGAGCCAGATGACAGATCAGAAGCTTGTGCCAAGGAAGGAGGAGTTTGCACTGATCCTGACACTCTGACACTAGCTTGAGCTAATCTGATACATTGTTTCCTCACCAGCTACAGTCAGGAGTGCAGGCTACGCCCCCTTTCCCTTATATGGGTACATGCCTGAATTCAGTGTGAAGGTGGATCTGACTGATAATGAACATATGTCTGCTTCACACACAGTCTAGTTGAGACACCTTGTGGAAGGTTTATGAATGGCTTTTAACCAGATTTCTTTGATAAACTATATTTCACAATGTATTATAATCACCTTCTCTACATTATTAATGAATAAAAATTGAAATTACGCTTTTAAGTAATAAAAACACCTGCATGAAGATGGGAATACCTCTTTAAGGCAGGTAGTAAGCCCTGTGTAGCTTATGGCTCTTAAAGTAATAAAAACACCTGCTATAATTGCCCATTATAATAATAGCGCTAAAGTCGGCATCTGTGCTTACACTAGAATGTGATTAGTATACAAGGAAGGAAGATAAATGATCCGGGAGCATTTCAGATCAGGATTGTGTACATTAGTTAACAAATATTGGTTTGCAGGAATTCCTGCAGGGTTGTGCTGGCCGTACATCTGCAATACAGAAATCACAATCTAAAAAAAGTCCCAGCAGCCAATATGAAAATTGCTAAATTTCTAATTATTTATTTTTACATATCACAATATAAAACATCAGAAAAATATTTTACAATTTTTAACTGGCTTGCTTAGACTCACTGTAGCTTTCTTTTGTTTCAGGAAACAACACATGTACAATAGCCATGTGATACAGGCTTTGGCTCTGTCTATTATATTGAATCATCTAATCAGCATGTGCAAAAGTCATTACCTTGTTGGTGAGTGTGGACCCACCACAGCATAGACGGGCATACCCTGGAGGGGCGTGAATAAGTAACTACGCCCCTGGTAGTGAGGATAGGCGAAGTACCACTACAGAACAATCTCTGGTTCCATGGCAGCAAACCAGGGGTTCACAGATACGTGTACGACGTACAGGAGGGCAAAAGCAAAGATGTGGTCAGATAATCTGGGGTCAGGGCAGGCAGCACAGAAACAGAATATAAGCCAGGATCAGGAGGATAGAGGCCAGATGAAACAAGAAAACAATTTGAGTTGGTAACAGGAGAGACATCATTATACAACACCTTGACAGGAAAGTGGGAGACAAACTGCACTAGGAACCTAAGTTCAGGCAAGGAGTGGTGGGATGCCTGATAAATCCCCTGCTGCCTAGAGATTGGCTTAGGATTCGGAAAATGTGGTGCCCCTATGGGAAGGAGCCACAGGGAGGTACTGCACCCCAAACAGAAGGTGTAGTGCCTCCATAGTCATGGATATGGGGCTCTTACAGAGTCTGTCATAAGCCCATACACTAGGCCACCTTAGGATAGGGGACCGTATATTCAGGGGGTGGAGCCTAGAGTAGAGCGGGAGACTTGAGTGACAGAGTCAGTCAGCGTGTGAGTAGCATGAGGACGGACGTCAAGAGACTGCGTCTCTGACAGGAGGGCACCTCTTTGAAGAGGGGTGACCCAGAAACCAGAGGGGACACACCAGGACCGATTGGAGCTGGCTGGGGAGTCCGAGGTCGACACCGGCATACCAGAACCGAGGCAGTATCCCTGACTGCAAACCGACAAGCTGTGGGACCGACATAAGAAAGTCACGGACTGAATCCCTACCTCAGTTACAAATTGAGTCCAGGACACTTTAGGGAAAGGACCGAATTCCAGTGGCGGGAGGATTACGCGTCTGTCGCTCCCGTCCATACCAGTAAAGAAACGACTGTACCTAACAGTAACGGACCAGGGGACCGGCGAAAGGGCTCTTCAGTGTGGTTAATGAGAGTTGAAGAGGAGCCCAGACCCAGAAAGCTATTGCAAAGACACCACCGTCAGACTCTGCAAAGACACCTCAAAATCTGTGGCTACGTCCCCGCTAAACCAGACTGTACTGTGTACTTCAACATCAGCCCGGTACCAGTAGAGAAACGTTTGAGATGAAGCGATGTCTGTGTTCCTTTCCTTCGCCGCCCAAAGGGCTCCCATCAAAGAGGTGAGGACGACTACTCCCCTCCCCTACTACCCCCGCTGCATTCAGGTAAAGCTCCACCTGTGTGGGAGCTGTACTACTCTGAGCTCCACTTCCATCACCTCAGCGGCCGGCCGCAGCACTGGTATCCACGTTACCAGGTACCACAGGTGGCGTCACGTTACCATTCTCCATCCATCATCATCATCCCCCACCATCCCCGCCATTGAGGGTCCAGGGCACAGAACCGACCATCTGTCCCGGTATCCGAGTACCCCCCACCCTGTCGGCCGACTCAGAAACATGCCAGGATGGGGGATATATATACCAGGATGGTGACATGTATGCCAGGATGGGATATATATATAACCTCATGGAGACATATATACCAAGATGAGCCTAGAATAGGGAAACATGCCAGGATGGGGGATATATATACCAGGGTGGACTCTGGATGGGGACATTTATACCAGGATGTGGAAATACATTACAGACTGGTACCTGGGGTGGGAGGCATATACACCAGGATAGGGCACATATTAACCAGGATGCGGGTCATATTTACCAGGAAGGGGCCCAAGATGGGGGACATTAATACAGGATGGATGACATTACTACATAATGGGGGGAGGGCAACTCATAAGCCTTTAAAGGATTAAGAACGATACAAGGGCCCATACATCTGACCAGCATGGGGGATGTCCACATTTTGCACTGGGCCCACAGAACTCTAGTTATGCCACTGGCTATATGGTATATATGTACGTAGACTAGGACAACTGTCTGATACCCTCCCAGTCTTTATAAGAAAACCTATCAGTTAAGTAGAATATTTCTGGTCAGTTCCTTTGAGGTAGACCAAAGTGGTCATGGAGTGGTCTTCATACTGCAGGTCATTACTCCTATGTCCAAGCAATATCTAAGTCCTATGACCTGCACAGATCCTCGGTAGAGTTATGACACCTTTTCCACTAGGACAGCAATGTCTGACATATATGTTATTACTTGTAGACTGGGAACTATGGTGTTTATGGGAATGCCAACCGGATTCCAATTATAACATTGGACTATTCACAAAGCCAGTCCAACCATTATCCGGTCAATGCATTTTATGAGACTAGACTAACTTATAAACTATTAAAGCATTTATAGGTTTAGACCAATTTGTAGCCAAGCAGCCAATTAGAGCATTAGATCATTTCCTAGAACGGGTCCAGTCACAATTCTAGAAATCTTGTAGGGTTAGATCAGACCGGAGCCAACAAGAAGCATCTACTTCAAAATAGCCAAGGCTGAAGACCATGGTTCAAGAGAACAGTCTTGCTGACCTACTTCAGAAAGTGGAAAGTACCAGGACTAAAATCTTGTCAGTGATGTCATCGATGATGTCATCTTGTAGTGTGGAGCCTATATGGAAGTGATGGACCAGTCGGAGAAAAGGGTTCTGAGGGTCCTCCTCCATCTATACACAACATGGACGTTATTAATTATAATGTTTGCTGCTCTCATTGTGTACGGTGTGAGCGGATCCCTTCCTAGGTGATGGAGATCATGTTATTATCATAAGAGCTGATGTGTTTCTGTTACAATGTGGCGTTTACTGTATTAGTTTATTACTGATATTGTATCTCAAAATATGTGTCAATTTTTGGACTTTTGTCTTACGTTAAAGGACAGCAACAATCAGAAAATGACGGTGTTTAAATCAGGTTTTTGCGTTAAATGTCATTTTTAAACGTTTGACAATATTGTTTTTCAAATATTGCAATCTGTATTAAAAAAGTAAAAATCTTGGAATGTTATTCCAACTTGCCGTTGTTTCAGGAAATAATACATGTACATCAACAGCAATAAACATGCTCATTCCTATCTTTTGTATTATAGCATGTAATGCATTCGTGCATAGGTCATTGTGACAGGAAGGAGAGGAGGAGGAGGTGAGCTGTGATATAATTTATTGTGAATGGTGGATCTTGTGTTATCTACTGTATATAGAGGTGTTATCAGTCATTGTACAGGAGGAGGTGAGCTGTGATATCACCTATTGTGAATGGTGGATCCTGTGTTATCTACTGTATATAGAGGTGTTATCAGTCATTGTACAGGAGGAGGTGAGCTGTGATATCACCTATTGTGAATTGTGAGTCCTGTGTTATCTACTGTATATAGAGGTGCTATCAGTCATTGTACAGGAGGAGGAGGTGAGCTGTGATATCACCTATTGTGAATGGTGGATCCTGTGATATCTACTGTATATAAAGGTGTTATCAGTCATTGTACAGGAGGAGGAGGTGAGCTGTGATATCACCTATTGTGAATGGTGGATCCTGTGTTATCTACTGTATATAGAGGTGCTATCAGTCATTGTACAGGAGGAGGAGGTGAGCTGTGATATCACCTATTATGAATGGTGGATCCTGTGTTATCTACTGTATATAGAGGTGTTATCAGTCATTGTACAGAAGGAGGAGGTGAGCTGTGATATCATCTATTGTGAATGGTGGATACTGTGTTATCTACTGTATATAGAGGTGTTATCAGTCATTGTACAGGAGGAGCAGGTGAGCTGTTATATCACCTATTGTGAATGGTGGATCCTGTGTTATCTACTGTATATAGAGGTGTTATCAATCATTGAACAGGAGGAGGAGATGAGCTGTGACATCACCTATTGCGAATGGTGATATAGAGGTGTTACCAGTCATTGTACAGGAGGAGGAGGTGAGCTGTGATATCACCTATTGTGAATGGTGGATCCTGTCTTATCTACTGTATATAGAGGTGTTATCAGTCATTGTACAGAAGGAGGAGGTGAGCTGTGATATCATCTATTGTGAATGGTGGATCCTGTATTATCTGCTGTATATAGAGGTGTTATCAGTCATTGTACAGGAGGAGGAGGTGAGCTGTGACATCACCTATTGTGAATGGTGGATCCTGTGTTATCTGCTGTATATAGAGGAGTTATCCGTCATTGTACAGGAGGAGGTGAGCTGTGATATCACCTATTGTGAATGGTGGATCCTGTGTTATCTACTGTATATAGAGGTGTTATCAGTCATTCTACAGGAGGAGGTGAGCTGTGATATCACCTATTGTTAATGGTGCATCCTGTATTATCTATTTTATACAGAGGTGTTATCATTGTACAGGAGGAGAAGGTGAGCGGTTATATCACCTATTGTGAATGGTGGATCCTGGGTTATCTACTGTATATAGAGGTTTTATCAGTCATTATACAGGAGAAGGAGGTGAGCTGTGATATCACCTATTGTGAAAGGTGGATTCATTGTATATACAATGTGTTATCTATTATATAGAGTAATTTTGTCAGTCATTGTACAGGAGGGAGAGGAGGTGAGCTGTGATATCACCTATTGTGAATGGTGGATCCTGTGTTATCTACTGTATATAGAGGTGTTATCAATCATTGTACAGGAGGAGGAGGTGAGCTGTGACATCACCTATTGTGAATGGTGGATCCTGTGTTATCTACTGTATATAGCGGTGTTATCAATCATTGTACAGGAGGAGGAGGTGAGCTGTGACATCACCTATTGTGTATGGTGGATCCTGTGTTATCTACTGTATGTAGAGTTGTTATCAGTCATTGTACAGGAGGAGGTGTGGTGTTGACTCGCCCCTGTGGGGACAGTGGGGTACTCGGAACCGGGCCCTCCAAAAGTCATCGGGGCTGTGAGATGTCACGGTGGCGTGACCCAGTCTTTGATCCTTGTCGGGCAATCAGTAAAAAGGGGGAGTTTGAAAAAGGGATTAAAGAAAAACATAAATAAAATAAAAGAGTTTGTGTCGTGACACCACCCGTGGAATGTGGCCGGTGTAGCCGCTGCTGCAGTTTGGACCTCTGGGGATAATGGGAGTAGCAGCTCTGATGGTTTAGCTCTCCACAAGAAGAGCGGGTCCCCAGGGCAGGTGTAAAGACTATGGAGGCGATTTGGGGGATGGTTGGCCAGTGGGGCTGAGCTGGCTGCTGGCAGGGATCAAGGACACTCACAGGCAGACTCCTGCTGCCGACTCAGCGTTTCAGTCTACCTCTCCTCAGGTGCAGAATAAACAGTCTCACACAGTGCTGAGCCTCAACCCGGTTTACTTGGCTCTTTCTGACAGATGTTCAAGTTACAGGCCAGGACAGTGGCGACTCCAGTAGTCTCTTAGCAGCTGGGATGGCTCGTCCAGTTCACCCCCTTTTGTGTTCCTTTCCATAGACCTCTCGTCCTTTCACTTCCGCACGCAAAACTACGATCCAGCGGCCATGGGCCTTCGTTGGGCGACCGGCCTGGTCCCTGGCCCTGGTACAGCGAACTTTTCTTCGCTGCACCAGGGTTGGGTCACAGGACATAAAGACCCTACAATCGTCCACTTTCGTGGTTGGAGCGTTGAGCGTCCTGGCCACCTCAGAGCCGGCACCCCATCCTTCAGCTTCCCAGCTAATTTGGGCGCACAGGTGGATTGCTCACTACCCGTGCCCCTAGGACTCCTTCTGTCTCTCTATGTTCTGTAGCCCGGGACCTGGAACAGCTGCATGGTGATACAGGCCACCGGGTCCGTGTCCTTTCTGTCTCGTGCAATGATGGTTCTCTCCTCTTCGTCTGACTGGTTGATGGACTAACTATTTCTCCTCCCGACTCCAGGGTTAACTAAAACTAACTTCCTGTCGTGTTTCCTGATTTTGTCTCCTCTTTCCTGACTGTTTCCTGTCTAACGTCCCACCCATCACCTGTCTCCTCCCGCCGTCCCATAGCTGAGCATAGAGTCCCTTGCTCCGGAACCGGAATGTGTTAGGTGTGTGTTTGGGTGACTGAACTTACCAATCCCGGTTACTGCAAACTTCTAGTGGCGAACGGACCGCAGTGGCACCACAATGTGATATCACCTATTGTGAATGGTGGATCCTGTTATCTATTGTATAAAAAGGTGGTATCAGTCATTGTAATTCTACCTCTGATAAGGAAGCCGCTGTAAACTTTGTAAACTCATCCTGAAACCACAGAAAGTTTAAAGTGTAAATGTCATTTCATTGGAAAAAATAAACAATAATGCACTAGTTGTTAATTATAGGTCACACAGCAGCTAAGATAATACTTTGAGCCATGTGACTTATTTTTTCATATTTTTCTGTGCTCTTTTAAAAGCTGTATTTTAGGTCTGTGTGGGCGTGGCCAGTGTCTGCCAGCACTGTGTGTGTATTTCCACAGCTCCTGACAGTAAGCTAATAGTGAGCTGGGTGGGAAGCCAGCAGACAAGGGGTTAACAGAGATTGTGACTGAGCTGTGTGGAGCCAGATGACAGATCAGAGAAGCTTGTAAAGAGGAGTTTACATCCTGACATTGCTTAGGCTGCCTTCACACTGTATACTTTTCACATCCGTGTGGATCCTTGTATTTCAAGGACTACATAGACAATCACACAGTAAAAACATCCGGTGTAAATCGCGGCACTTCCAGAATTCAGAACAAAGTATCAAGAATTTTCTAAGGTTTATTAAGTATCAAAAGGATATAACAACGCTTTTCGGCTAAAATATTTAAAAGACGAGAGCCCTTGAGATGCGGATGAGACATCGATCCCCGTACGCCCAAATCTGACGAAACGGAGGGGCTGGTAGACAGGCCCTGAACACGGTGGGGAAGCTGTGTGCCCGAGCCGTTTAACCAAAGGCCCCAAGCATCTAATGTGAGCTGTGGTCACTCACCCAACACAGCTTGGGGAAGGTGGCTGAACTAGGGAGCAGTGCCCGGGAGGGGACACAACAGCACCCGTGGCCGCCAGTACTTGAGCTCTGTGCTCAGACTTGCCCTGTCATCTTCCCCTGTTTATTAACAATGACACCGCCAGGGTCACAGGACCAGGTCTCGGCCCCAATCTGTCCCCGTGAAAAGAACCAAAATAGGTGAAGGGAACAACTAGTAACGTCCCGATTCCCGAGTCTTCCCCGGCCTTGAAGTGGACGTGTCAGTTACATGACCTGTATTCACTGAAGACGGATCTGAATGATAATAAAGATACAGTATGTCTGCTTCACACACAGTGTAGTGGGGACACCTTGTGGAAGGTTTATGAATAGTAACCATCCAGAATTTTCTAATGAACTGTATTTGAAAGTTAATAAAATCACTTGCTCTACATTAATATTACATAACAATTTAAACAGCGATTACACTTTAAGTTTGAAAAAAAGCTACTGGTGACTATGAAATTTGCACGATTACTTTTTTAAAAAACCTCACTTAAACAATAGGCCATTTGTTGATAATAACTTCACCTCATGTTGGATCCTTGGAATATTAAGCTGTGGCTCCAACCCCTGCGGCGCTGGGAAAAGTTGGTGTCAGACACCATGATGGAAAATTGCCAGCTATATGGACGCTCCTAGATTAAGGCAAGATCTCTGGTATGTCTGGAGTCAGCAAATCTCCCAGGACATGATGAATCCGCCCAAAATATCCCAGAACCATTGTATTCTTCATCCAGGTAGGCAATGAAAGGGATGTAGAGAGGCCAAGGAATGGGATATATGGAGGCTTGGCGTGGGCGACGAGGGGGCATGGCTTCTATAGAGGTGCATATCTATGCAGATTATATATGGTTCCTCCTCTGGATCCTTCCTCTTGGATCCTTGGCATGGAAAGATAGCAAGCATTCATTGATAGATTCAGGGTCACATGAGGACACCACACAAAACCCCTTCTTTACTTATGGGAACCCATAACAGACCTGATTAAAGGAACACCCGCCCCTCAAAATTTTTTAGTTGGGCACACACTGGCAAGGTAGTCAAAGCCTGGGAGTTGAGTATACAAGCAAGGCTGTGAAGTCGGTGTCCATTTTGGGTGGAGTTGGAGTCAGATTAAGGGAAATTGGGGAGTCGGATGTTTGGCTTATTGACTTCCCAGCCATGGTTGTGTAGTCGAAGCCGTGGAGTCAGTGTCCATTTTGGTGGAGTCGGATTCAGGGTAATTGCAGAGTCGAAGTCGGATGTTTGGCTTACCGACTCCACAGCCCTGTACAAGGTTACCCAACGGCAAGGTAGTCAAAGCCCGGGAATTGCGAATACAAGGTTACACTGCTGTGATTTGGTCAAATGCACCTGTTGTATTGCTGCCACAGGAGCTGAGCTGCAATACCAAAGACAATCTATAGACAAGAGAGGCGCTGTTTCTTCCACAAAGCCCCTATTTTTCTTAAATCTCAACCTATAACAGCTCAAATAAATTCCACTTTCCTTGGCATCCAAGAAAATGTAATTACGGTACATTTGTAAGATGGCCGCCGTGCAGTGAGGACGTGCTGCCACGCACTCCTCACCATCCATCGCCATCTGGAGCACAGGCTGGCCACTGAGCTGCGACCCGCACCCCACTCTACCGACCGCTGCTCCCTGCACCTGCCCATCCACCGGGATTCCCGTCTGTGCCCTCACCCACGCACGTGGGACACCCAGGACTCGGCCCTGCCAACGGCCCCACCACCCAGCCCACCCAGGACTCGGCCCTGCCAACGGCCCCCCACCCAGCCCAGCCCAGGAGCCAGCTTAACCGACCTGAGCTGAGTCCTAAGGTGAGACCCACCGGCACGCCGTCCCTCGCTGCCTGAGCGCGGGGACCGGCGAGACGCGCCGCAGCCCTGAGCCCGCGGCCCCCTGTACACGCGGACCGCTCCCCCTGCCTCAACACAGGAGGCGCACAGCCTCACCGCTCCGGGCGCCTTCCCTGCCCCCGGAGCGCATCTGAGGGACCCTGTGCTCAGGCCGAAGCCGCGGCCGGAGTTTGGAGGCGAGCCCCGCCCCCCGCCGATGACCGTCCCGGCCCGCACCGCTGCCTGCACCCGCGGCTGAGACCTGGGACCCGGCAGGAGACTCTGCCCACCGCGGAACGATCGGGCGCCCCCTGTGAGTGCTGGTCATCTGCCCCTCCTCTCTGCTGCTCCCCGGTCTCCATTACCTGCCTGGACATCCTGCGGTGCCTGGCTCCCGGCCCGACCCAAGGCCCTGCTGTGCATCCCAAGCACCTCTGCCCCCCACCCCTGCCCACAGGACCTCACCAAATATCGGGGCTCAGCAATCTGGTGACCCAGGTGCTGCACAGTTGAAGCCCCTCACCACTGACCAGGTCCCTCACCTCCTAGACCACCAGCCTCCTCCGTCCTGCCCGCACGGAGCCACCACCACCCTCACGACGCCTCTGCCTGCATTGCACCTCTGACTGCACTACCCCCTGGCTGCCTCTCACCCGTGGCTGCAATACCCTCCTGGCTGCCTCTCACCCGTGGCTGCACTGCATCTCGGCCTGCAATACCCTCATCCCGTGGCTGCACTGCATCTCAGCTTGCAATTTACCCTTCTGGCTGCCTCTCACCCGTGGCTGCACTGCATCTCGGCTTGCAATTACCCTCCTGGCTGCCTCTCACCCGTGGCTGCACTGCATCTCTGCCTGCAATACCCTCCTGGCTGCCTCTCACCCGTGGCTGCGCTATACCTCTGGCTGCATTACCCTCCTGGCTGCTACTCACCCGTAACTGCATCTCACCTCGCCCGTGGCTGTACTGCACCTCTGGCTGCACTACCCTCCTGGCTGCTTCTTACCTGGGGCTGCAACCCACCTCACCCACGACATCATCTCCTCTCACCCGTGGCTGCACCTCATCTCATCTCACCCGTGGCTGCATCCCATCTCACCCGCGGCTGCATCTCATCTCACCCGTGGCTGCACCTCATCTCATCTCACCCGTGGCTGCACCTCATCTCATCTGACCCGTGGCTGCATCTCATCTCATCTGACCCGTGGCTGCATCTCATCTCATCTGACCCGTGGCTGCACCTCATCTCGTCTCACCCGTGGCTGCATCTCGTCTCACCCGTGGCTGCATCTCGTCTCACCCGTGGCTGCATCTCGTCTCACCCGTGGCTGCATCTCGTCTCACCCGTGGCTGCATCTCGTCTCACCCGTGGCTGCATCTCGTCTCACTCGTGGCTGCTTCCCATCCCACCCGTGACTGCATTTCATCTCACCAGTGACTGCATCTTATCCCACCTGCAACTGCATCTCATCTCACCAGTGTCTACATCCCACCCCTGCTACATCTCACCCCTGGCTGCTTCTTCCCCGGACTGCACCTAACCCCCGGCTGTATCTCACCTCCTGCTACACCTCAACCCTAGTTGCACCCCTCCCCTGGTTCCATCCCTACCCCAGCCTGCATCCTATCCCTGAACTGCATCTCCTCCCCCGAACTGCACCTCATCACCTACCCCGTGCCTCAACCACGGCCAATCACCCACCATCGTGAACTTACCCTTGCCACACCCGACCCCCGGCTACCTCTGACCCTACCCACCTCTCCTCCCCTACTCACCCCGCCATGTTTCCGCTCCTTCTCACCTTCACTCCCATCCTTCTCCACTTCCTACTACCCCCACCCATCCCCCCATTGGGCAAAGGAATCCTACTCTCATCCTCCATCCTTCCTACCCACCTCACCCAATGCTCTGAACTATTCCTCCACTTTCAACCCACCACCTCTAGACGTACACGCCCACCACACAAGCTCCCCTGCTCCCATCTCCTAACCCTCTCCCTGCTCCTTCTACTCTCCGGTGACATCTCCCCTAATCCTGGCCCACCCAACCATACCACCTCGCCCTTCTCCACCCCACTCCAACGGCCCACCACCAACCCTCGTAACCCCCTCAATCTCCGTCCCATTCCCCCTACCCCGGCTTCCCCCGTCCTCCTACCCGGCGCACTCTGGAACGCCCGCTCGGCCCGTAACAAGCTAACACTCATCCACGACCTCTTCATCTCCAGAAAACTCTCCTTCCTCGGCATCACGGAGACCTGGCTTACCCCCTCTGACACAACCTCCCCGCCGCCCTCTCTTACGGGGATTCACACTCTCCCACACTCCCCGCCCCACCAACACCCGCGCGGGGGTGTTGGCCTACTTCTGGCCAGCGACTGCTCCTTCTCCCCTCTCACTCCACCCCCCCTCCCCTCCTTCGAGGCACATTCCGTTCGCATCTACTCCCCCTGCAACCTCCAACTGGCTGTTGTCTACCTCCCCCCTGGATCCCCCTCTACCTTCTTCGACCACTTCACAACCTGGCTCCTCCACCTCCTCTCCTCCGACATCCCCACCATCGTCATGGGTGACTTCAACATCCCCATCGACACCCCCACAGCCGCTGCCTCCAGACTCCTATCCCTCACCTCCTCTCTTGGCCTCTCCCAATGGATCTCCTCCGCCACGCACACTGGTGGCCACACACTTGACCTTGTCTTCACCCGCCTCTGCTCCCTCTCCGACCTCGCACACTCAACCCTCACCCACTCCGACCACAACTTACTGACCTTCTCGTCCCTCTTCCCCCTACCACACTCCCCCCCCGCCGGACACTTCCCCACCCCCGCAGAAACCTTAAGCTCATCGACTTCCATTCTCTCTCTGAATCCCTCCTCCCCCTCTCCGACCTGGCCTCTTCTCATGACGCTGACTCCGCCACCTCCCTCTACAACTCCACCCTCACCACAGCCCTCGACCAGGCTGCACCGCTCACATTCCACACAACACGATTACAACGTCAACCATGGCTTACGACCCTCACCAAAAAACTCCGACGGACGACTAGGGCAGCCGAGCGGAAATGGAAGAAGTCCCACTCCGCAGAGCACTTTACCCTATACAAACATTCCCTCAATACCTTCAAGACTGCCCTTGACTCCGCAAAACAAGCATACTTCTCCTCCCTAATTACCGCCCTGTCTCACAACCCCAAACAACTCTTCAAAACCTTCAACTCCTTACTTCGTCCCCCTGCACCTCCTCCCTCACCTCTCATCTCTGCCGACGACTTCGCCACCTTCTTCAAAGACAAAATTGACAAACTCAGACAAAGCTTCGACCCACACTCCCCTCACCCCATCCCACCTCCAGCCCATCCCCCCCCACCCAAATGCAATTTCACCCCCATGACCGAGGACCACCTCTCCTCCCTTCTATCACGATCACACCTCACCACCTGCGCCCTGGACCCACTCCCCTCCCACCTCATCCCTAACCTTACCACAGTCCTCATCCCTGCCCTGACGCACCTCTACAACATATCACTCAAATCCGGCACATTCCCCTCACCCTTCAAGCACGCCCTAATCACGCCAATCCTAAAAAAACCATCCCTCGACCCTACTTCAGTCTCCAACTATCGCCCCATTTCTTTTCTCCCGTTTGCCTCAAAACTTCTGGAACAACACGTCTATTCTGAACTGTCCTCCCACCTCTCTTCCTATGCTCTCTTCGATCGCCTACAATCCGGCTTCCGACCGCAACACTCAACCGAAACAGCCCTGACCAAGGTCACTAACGACCTTCTGATCGCCAAGAGCAAACGACACTACTCCGTCCTCATCCTTCTCGACCTCTCTGCTGCCTTTGACACTGTTGACCACTCCCTCTTACTCCAAATTCTTGAGTCTCTTGGCATTACTGACCTCGCCCTCTCCTGGATCTCCTCCTACCTGACGGACAGGACCTTCAGTGTCACCCACTCCCACACCACCTCCTCGCCCCACTCCCTCTCCGTAGGTGTCCCCCAAGGCTCGGTCCTGGGACCACTTCTCTTCTCTATTTACACCCTCGGCCTAGGCAGCCTCATCGAGTCACACGGCCTCCAATACCACCTCTACGCCGACGACACCCAGCTCTATCTGTCTGGCCCTGACATCTCCTCTCTCCTATCTAAAATTCCTCCATGCCTATCCGCCATTGCATCCTTCTTCTCCACCCGCTTCCTCAAACTCAACATGGACAAGACTGAATTCATCGTCTTTCCCCCTAACAACCGTCCCCCCCTTCCTGACCTATCCATCACCGTTAAAGACTGCTCCCTCTCACCCGTCCCCCACGCCAAATGTCTCGGGGTAATCCTCGACTCCTCCCTCTCCTTCAAGCCCCACATCCAAGCCCTTGCCACCGCCTGCCGACTTCAACTAAAAAACATTGCCCGCATCCGCTCCTTCCTTGACCACAACACGACTAAGACACTCATCCACGCCCTCATCATCTCCCGCCTGGACTACTGCAATCTCCTTTTCACCGGCCTCCCTGCCACCTCCCTTGATCCTCTCCGCACCATCCTCAACTCTGCTGCCCGACTCATCCACCTATCTCCCCGATACTCCCCCGCCTCCCCTCTCCGCCAAGCCCTCCACTGGCTCCCCTTCCCCGAGCGATCTCGCTTCAAAACCCTAACCCTGACATACAAAGCCATCCACAACCTGTCCCCTCCCTACATCTCCGACTTGGTCTCCCGCTACCTCCCTTCGCGCAACCTGCGCTCCTCCCAAGAACTCCTTCTCTCAACCTCCCGCATCTCCACCTCCCATAACCGCACACAAGACTTCTCTCGGGCTTCTGCCAGACTCTGGAACTCCCTCCCTCACCACATCAGACACTCCCCGACCCTGGGAACCTTCAAAAGAAACCTGAAGACCCACCTCTTCCTACAAGCCTACAACACACACTGACACCCTATCCACTGCACCAACTCACCTGTCCCCCCCCTATTGTCTCCCTCCCTACCCCCTTTAGACTGTGAGCCCTCGCGGACAGGATCCCCGGCCCCATTGTACCTGTATTACTATTTGTGATCTGTCATCGTTTGTCACCGTTTGTGGTCGTCGTCTTCGACCACTTGTCTATGTCAACCCTCTAAATTGTAAAGCGCTATGTATCCTTATAGCGCTATATAAATACTTAACTACTATATAATTGCCGTAGGCAAAATCGTGTCGGCCCCCGAAATCGCCGTGGCTATGTCACTATTGTGACGTCATCACGGCGAAGCATTGGCCGCGTAGCGGCCATTGCGAGCCGCTGGCCGAAAATAGAACCAGAGGCTCGGCCACAAAGCTAGCGATTTCCCGCTGAGGTAGCGCGAGCAATGGCCGCGAGGCCATTGCGAGTCGCTACCTCAGTTGTCGCAACTCCCCCTATACTTTCAATGGTAGCGCGAGCAATGGCCGCGAGGCCATTGCGAGTCGCTACCTCAGTTGTCGCAACTCCCCCTATACTTTCAATGGGGATCTATTGCGACTCGCTGTGTAGCGCGAGCAATGGCCGCGAGGCCATTGCGAGTCGCTACACTTGCAGGTTGGTGTAAAGATGTCATTGGAATAATTGGATTATTATTTTAAAATCTACAAAAAAAATTAAAAATATTCTAGACACCCGATGCATTTGCATCGGGCTCACAGCTAGTTAATAATAATAATAATAATACATACCTTGTATTTTCTGGGTGATGGATATTTGCATTTGGCGAACGTTTACACCTGATTGTCATTGGAATGTAAAGCAATATGTAAATGTAGACACGCTCCGACTAATGAAATGAGCGGGAGCACTTGTCATTGTGAATTATTTGTTGCCGGACATGCTTGGCACTGGCGGGCACACTGAATATATCAGATGAGTTAATTTATTCCATGTTATTGTCCTTGGTTTTATGCCCTGTATATGGCACATATGGACAATGCTGCATCTATTGATATTGTTACTATTACTATGGGTTCTGATGCTGTCGGGATATACAAATTGCAAAAATTCGACACATTTTAGGAATAAGGGGTCTACCAGCTTTCCCGCCTACCTGATCCCAGTAATGTGGATATTTTAGTACAGAATTCTATAAGAATCCACTGAAGTTCCCTGCTTAAGACCTTCATCTATTAGTCTAGGCGTTTATAAAGAGCGTTTTTTGCCTGGTGGATCTATATACAGAGGGGGAAAAAAAGTATTTATTAAGCCTCCAATTGTGCAAGTTCTCCCACCTATAAAGATGAGGTCGGCCTGTAATTGACATCATAGGTGACCTGAACTATGAGAGACAAAATGAGAAAACCAATCCTGAAAATCACATTGTCTGATTTGGAAAGAAATTTTTTCAAATTTTGGTGGAAAATAAGTATTTGATCAATAACAAAAGTTCATCTCAATACTTTGTTCTATCTCCTTCGTTGGCAATGACAGAGGTGAAATGTTCTCTGTAAGTCTTCACGCGGTTGGCACACACTGTTGCTGGTATGTTGCCCATTCCTCCATGCAGATCTCCTCTAGATCAGTGATGTTTTGGGGCTGTCGCTGGGCAACACGGACTTTCAACTCCCTCCATAGGTTTTCTATAGGGTTTAGATCTGGAGACTGGCTAGGCCACTCCAGGACCTTGAAATACTTCTTACGAAGCCACTCCTTCATTGCCCTGGCGGTGTGATTGGGATCATTGTCAAGCTGAAAGACCCAGCCACGTTTCATCTTCAATGCCCTTGGTAATGGAAGAAGTTTTGCACTCAAAATCTCAGAATACATGGCCCCATTCATTCTTTCACGTACATGGATCAGTCGTCCTGGTCCCTTGGCAGAGAAACAGCCCCAAAGCATGATGTTGCCACCCCCATGCTTCACAGTAGGTATGGTGTTCTTTGGATGCAACTCGGCATTCTTTCTCCTACCAAACAGTTCTACTTTGGTTTCATCTGACCATATAACATTCTTCCAACACTCTTCTAGATCATTCAGATGCTCTCTAGCAAACTTCATATGGGCCCCTACATTTGGCACTGCAGGATCTGAGTCCCGGGTGGTGTAGTGTGTTACTGATGGTAGCCTGTGTTACGTTGGTCTCAGCTCTCTGCAGATCATTCACTAGGTTCCCCCGTGTGGTTCTGGGATTTTTGCTCACCGTTCTTGAGATCATTTTGACCCCACAGGGTGAGATCTTGTGTGGAGCCCCAGATCGAGGGAAATTATCAGTTGTCTTGTATGTCTTCCATTTTCTAATTATTGCTCCCACAGTTGATTTCTTCACAGCAAGCTGCTTGCCTATTGCAGATTCAGTCTTCCCAGCCTGGTGTAGGGCTGTAGTTTTGTTTCTGGTGTCCTTCGACAGCTCTTTGGTCTCCACCATAGTGGAGTTTGGAGTGTGACTGTTTGAGGTTGTGGATGAACAGGTGTCTTTTATTCTGATAACAAGTTCAAACAGGTGCCAGTACTATAGGTAATGAGTGGAGGACAGAGGAGCCTCTTAAAGAAGAAGTTACATTTCTGCGAGAGTCAGAAATCTTGCTTGTTTGTAGGTGACCAAATACTTATTTTCCACCAAAATTAAAAAAAAATATTCTTTCCAAATGAGAGAATGGGATTTTCAGGATTTGTTTTCTCATTTTGTCTCTCATAGTTGAGGTCACCTATGATGTCAATTACCTTTTTAAGTGGGAGAACTTGCACAATTGATGGCTGACTAAATACTTTTTTTCCCCACTGCTTATAATGTCTATGCATTACATGGACAATCGTCCAACAGGTACTGAGTAATGCATAGTTTCTCCTGTTGTGGTGCTAGATGAAATTTGGACACTTGCTTGAGGGTGGCACAACAAAATAGAGATGATCATTGAGAACTTCAACAGTGGGACATGGAATTTGATATGGTATGTGATAATATAACATCATAGAAGGCTGATTTGGCCTCTGTTTCTGCATTTTGCTAGGCTTTGTTACTCATATATGTGCCATCTCCATTGCCAGGCATTGCTTCCTTTCCCCATGACCATCTCTCTCTATCATAGTCCAAATTGGACTGCCCCCCTGCCCCCTGGGCCAGCCAGCCCCTGCCAGATAACTAGGGATAGGCAAATCTGAACTGTAAAGTTCGGAGTCCTTTCTGAACACCCAGTATTCGGGCACAGACCCCGAACATGGACTTCCCTGAGAAATCCATGTTACTGTACACTGTAAACGGTAGAATTATACTTACCAATCTCCTGCTGCGGTCACACTTGCTTCTGGGTCCGCTCATTAAGCTCATGCATATTCACTGCACTGACTCCAATAATCAATCACAGATGCCCACTCTTTGTGACAGCATCTGTGATTGGCTGTTGCGCCCCCACCCATTGTGCCAGCGTCTGTGATTGTTTCCCATATACATTAGAGTATTAGCAATGAACCTGCCATCATAGGTGTGAAAAATAAATCAATATTTTAAAAAAATAGCATAGGGGTTCCGGTATTTTTGATTGTCAGCACAGATAAATCAGCCAGCTACAGGCTGCAACCCCTGGATGCCTGGTTTTACCTTTTTACCTAACATTGAAAATACTGTGGAGTCCAAAATTTTCTATTATTATTTAAATGAATAATAATAAAAGAAATGTGTGGGCTTCGCCAAGGTAAAACTGGGCAACCGGGGTCCAAGAGTGACCGCAGTGAGAGACTGGTAAGTATAATTCTCCTGCTTTAATCACCATTTTGCTTTCTTTTGCAGCCCCCATCCCTTACTGCGACCATTTTATACTGTAAAGTTCAGATCTCCGTAGACTTATATGGGATACGGGCTCTAGTTCAGGTCAAGCCAAGTCCCGAACCTAGATTTTAAATTGAAAAGTCCTGCTGGATCCGTCAAACCCAAACATCTGCAGGGTCTCTTACCTCTACAGATAACCAATTCTTCTCAGCTACTCTAGGAAATGTGCACACCTTTATCTCTGTTATCAAGGTATCTGATAACAGACATCTCTCCATAACTGATGCTATTCAGAGCATGAACATTTCTACAACAAGGTAAATAAAAATAAACTGATCTCTGCTCTATTGGTTCTGTCCACACCATTTCAGCCATCCTGGTGGGTAATGCATCACCTACATTTCTGCTGAGGCAAATTCTGTTCTGTCAGAGTATAATCTGTACATTTGGCTCTGCTGCTTCTAGTGCTTCCTGCTTCGCTTATTCTCTTAATGTCCTGCATAATCAGGTGGACTAATTCTCATCCAGCAAATCCATCTCAGCTGTATCATCTCCTCTGGTCTGTGCTGCTCACCCTGATCTACGTCTTATAGAATTTAACTCACAGCTAATAAAATAACAGGCTGCCATAATTTCATCCTTTATTTATAGAAATCTGAACACTCACGCCTGTTTAACATAATCCAGCCCACTTGATACTAGTGGATATGTTAATGGACCCACATTCTTTCACAGTCCAAAGTCAAGTTCATGTTGCCAGATACAATTTTTAAGAAGTCAGGTCTTAGTTTAGGGTGTAGTTAAGACTGGACATGAGTCGGTCAACAGGCTAGGGGGTACTCGGATACCAGGACTGGTGGTTATTTCGGTGGGGGAATCACGGCTAGTCGGTTCCCGGTTCCGTGCCCTGGACCCTCAATGGCGAGGGAGGGGGTGATGATGATGGCGGAATGGTATCGTGACGCCACCTGTGGTACCTGGTAATAGGGGTACCAGCGCTGCGGCAGGCCGCTGAGGTGATGTAAATGCAGCTTTGGTAGTACAGCTCCCCACAGGCGGAGCTTTACCTCAGGGCAGCGGGGTAGATGAGGGGAGTAGTAGTCCTCACCTCGATGGTATTGTAGAAGCCCTCCGAGCAGCGAATAACTGAGTCAGAGTCCAGATTAGCTCGAACAGTTCTTTACTGGTAACAGGCAGATGTTAAGGTACACAGTACAGTCTGGTTGAACAGGGTTGGTAGCCGCAGATCTTGGAGGACTTTCCAGAGTCTGGCAGTGATGCCTTCAATATGACGTTCCTTGTCCTGTTCCTCTGTCTCTGTCTGTATTTGCCCCTCTTGAGACAAGTCTCTTGTCCTTGGGGTCTGTTACCTAAAGTCTCCTACTTGTCTGTGTCGTGGACCCAGCTGCGAGACCGATGTTGAGCATCTTTAGGGGTGCTGTGCCTCCCTTGTGTCGGGCCCTCAGCTTGCCGGTCTGCAGTTAGGGTTAGACCTTTTACTAGCTGCCTCGGCTCCGGTATGCTGGTAGTGACCTGGGTCTCCAGCTGGCTCCAAAGAGTCCTGGAGTAACCCCCTTAAGAGTCTGGGTCACCCCTCTCCTAAGAGGCGCTCTCCTGATACAGCCACAGGGTCCCCTGCATCTGCCTTCCTCGTTGTCTCACACTGTCTGTCTGACACTATTGTCACTCCCTGTCTCCCGCTCTCTAGGCTCCACCCCCTGGTACCTACTGAATACCAGTCCCCTGTGTTAAAGTGGCCTACTGTTTGGATGCAGGGTGCAGACTCTGCAGGGTCCTCGATATCCACGGAGCTACGGAGGCACTACACCTGCTGTTTGGGGTGCAGTACCTCCCTGTGGCACCTTGCCATAGGGGCGCCACAGACATGCAAATTTTCTGTACCATTGATGGTAGCCCCAAAGAGCTCTCATCTAACATTGGCCCAAGGTGTCCATCTGTAAACCAGTCATTGAGACCTCCTCATTCAGGGCATTAAGTGGTTGTCTCATAATAGACATTTATGGCAAACCCACCAGATATTTTAAAATAGTTAATAAATGCATGTTCCACCTTTGGGTCTCGCATCTATCTCCAGAATATGAAGGGAGCATTGGCTGCCTATGAGTGACTCTCCAGACAAATCCACATGTTTGGGTCTGTCCAGAAGAGAGAATTGAATTGGTGTAGCCGTTCATGCTTGGCTTACTCTCTAGTGATTGTGGTCATAGTTGAAGTCCTTGTATATACCACAAATGACTGTAATGATACAGCCCCTTTAAACGTTGTCTCCGCTCTTGGACTACTAACAAATTTTAATTTTGTTCATACTTGCATCTTGATTACTATCTTAATAAAACCTACAATGCGTTGGTGTCTTCAGGTGACCAGTCCACACCTCCTTATACTTCTACGAGAACATAAGGCTCGGATATTTGGGGTCGGATATCCCTCTTCACCCCACCAACCTGCATACATGCGTGCTCAAGCAAGGGCTCTTGTGTTTATAATGGCAGTGACTTGTCTTTCTGGGAAAAAAGATAGGCTGCTGAAATTCCAATTGCTTGAACCTTCTCTTCTCCAACATAATCTGTCAGAGAGAGTTGGGAGGATTTGATACTCACCATATGCTTGGCTGGTTCTGCTGGAGATGTCAGGTTCAGACCTCTAAGCTGATGTCTAACACCTCTGGTGGCAGCTTTACTTCCCTGAGAGCATAAGGATCAGACATGTGAAAATACACATGCCCGATCTTTATTTCCTCTAATTTCCCCCAATTTAATGTGTAGGGTCACTGTAGTGAAAAATATGTATCTGTAGGGGATTGGAGAACACAGCAGATAATGGTTAAATTCTGTGTCACTATCCAGAGGTTATGAACTGTAGTCTTCCTATGCACTGGATCTGAGCCCCCAGGTGGTCTTCCTAAGAACCAAAAAGCCTCACACCTCTGGTGACTTTCAAAGTAATCGACAAATGGTAACAGAGTCTTACACTCCATATCTGCCTTGGGAAGGAAAATGCTTTCTAAACAGGACATTTGAAATGTAATGTATTCATTGCTAAATTAGCCATTGTCCAGTCACAGACCAAGGATTAGAATATTAAATTTAAAAGGATGTGCTAGATATTTGACCTTAAGTTTAAGCACAATAAAAAAAGGCAACCAGGACAAAGAGAGTTTATTCACAGATTGGGGATTAGACAACACTGATTGTTATCTATATTTCATTCTTCCTCCCTCAAGAAAACAACTAAAGGCCCAGTCTCACATAACGACGCATCAGCAATCCCGATCCTGATAACGATGTGCAGAGATGTCAAACAGGCATCTTACCAGCGATGTGAAAAATGATGCACTAGCAATCCAAAATTATGCCGAGGTCGTTGTGAATTTTCTCTCCATAGCGTAGCATTGGGATTGTTGCTCATTATCTTTGTCAAACACAATGATGTAGCGCTCCAACGGGAGCACAACGACACAGGAATGACCCAGAGCAGTGTGTAACGATCTCACAGCAGGAGCCAGATCGTTGGTGCGTGTCACACAGAACGACATCGCTGGTGCGTCACGAATTTCGTGACGCAACAGTGATCCCACTAGCGATCTCGTTAGCGATCTCTTTATGTGTGACAGGGCCTTCACACTAGACTGGAAGTTATGTATTTTCTGTAATTCTCTCCATTTTATTTTATAACTGTTTTGCATCTGTATGCCATTTTATATCTTTTTATTGTAAGCACTGAAACTTTTATATTTAAGCTTAAAACTTTAAAAGGTTTGACCCTTGTGTGCTCTAAAAAAATTCATAGCCTTGGAGTGTGTGAAATGACTGGCAGACTGTAGTGGTATATATTTCAGGGACTCATCACCCTGTGTTTTTGAGGAGTGGTGGCAGCATGTTGTGAAGCTGGGGGGGGGGGGTCTGTGTTGGAGTGTAATTTATGCTCACTTTTCAGCCTAGAATAGCGGTTGAGTGTTAGATTGAGTGAGAAGGCTACATTAACCCTTGCAGGCACACCCCAAATCACGTGCAAGCCGGGATGTGACAGTCACATTTAGACATGTCTGATTTTCACCCCCTGCTATAGCTTTTGCATATACCCTCAGGTTGTATATTTTATATGCCATGTAGGATGGTTTACTTTACAATTCTCCCGCCTTTTGACAGATTAACTGATCTTTTGTTGAAACTCCGTAAGAAAACTAACATTCTTCCATCTTGTCTGCCTCCGGGTGCCTGACAAACAAGATATGTGAGATATTTTTTCTCCCTTGACACTTGCAATGTTAAAACCTTGTTGAATGTGAGAGTAAATCTCTCTTCCGTCACTTTCATTCGTTTGCATAAAACAATAGTAAACCAAACCCAGGACATTACGTGCTGCGAGGACGGCCTCAAATGACACTTTTCTCACAGCTTAGATTTCAGAAAGTCTCATAATAGATGGTGGAGATTTAACCTGGGGAAATACTATACTTTTTTCATCAGGTTGGTTCAGTTGCAGCATAAAAGAGAAAAAAATGTACTTGACACCCTGACTGTGAATACAATGTGTTGTGTTGCGAGATCCACAGAGAAGCTTGGGGAAATATTCTCACATCTATCATGTTAGATACGTCTGCATCCTACAAGAACTTTCCTTCAGATGATAGATATGAAGTAGAACCCATCTTATTCCAGCACGCCCAACATTAAGACCGGTGTGGAAAGTGTTAGTCGTGATCAGGCTCGGACTGGCCAGCTGGGGAACAGGGCAATCTCCCGGTGGGCTTAAATGCTAGACAGCTACTTACGCCCAAAAAAGTAATTGATGTTACAAAACATGCTTTCTGTAATGTCCCTACCAGCGGGACCCATCTCCAGGGGACAGGGAGATCGAGTTCCGTCTTGCATCCGCCAGGCATCCCCCTGTTCACCACACTCTTACTCACCCGATCCGCGCTCCTGCAATGTCCTTTCATGCTGCTGTGACATCCTGTCACATCTCGGCTCCCACTCACTTCCGGGTTGCGGGGCAGTGCACATAGGCAGCGCGTGCTGCAGATTCATTTCATTTAAAGGTCCAGCACACCTTATTCAGAAATCACCTCTCAGCCAATCGCGGAGAGGTTTTAGTGTATTTAAGGCCCTCACTTTGTTATAGAGGTACCGGGTCAATTTTGTACCGTGGGTCAAACATTGCTATGCTCAGGTCCTTGGATCAGCGCTTGCTCGCCATTGCCTTGCCATTGCTTGCTAATAATACCTGGTGTTTCCTTTTGGTGCTGGTGTCCCTGTCCTGATCTGTCGGCTGCCTGGAGTCTCGTCATTCTAGCCTCGAACCCTGCAGACTTAGTCGGTACCTTTCAGACCCCTCTGGACCATCCCTCGGTGACACAGATCTGCCTGCAGCCACCCGTTCAGCTATCTGTCCTCACACTATCAGGAATACTGCACTAAAACTTTTGTATTCAACTAATACCAGTAAAGTACCCGGAGAAACAGTGACTTTGGACTCAGTTTGCTTTCGTTCCATGAACTTGTTTCCTTGCAGGAATGCTGCCCCGGAGGTCCCAGTTCTACCTGTGGAGGACTTCACCATCCTAGCCGCGATACCATCCACCTCCGGCGAACTGTGGTGGCGCTGGTGCAAATGACCAGACACTACAGGTGGCGTCACGACAACAAACTTTGTATATAATCCCCTGTAAATAACAACCCCTTTTTCAAAGAATAGTCCCCCAGGACATGGGATCAGGCGCGGCCACCATTCCCCGTGACACAGTTAACCCCTTGCGGCCTGATACCCAAGTACCCCACACCCTGGGGCTCGAAACAATCAGCACCCGGAGTCAGAAGGTGTGACTTAAAGCTTTTTTGTTTTAATGACAGGGACGCACAATGGGAATAAGGGGGAGCAAGGGAAGGAATAAAGTATACAGTGGCAACTATAACATCACTTTGCAATTAGCCGGTGCACATCAGCTGAGTGACATTGCACTGTGTATTTCTATGCTGTGACTATGCAACTAGGACTTATTTTTGGAGCACAACCTATATTTCAAGCCTACCCCAAAAAGCCTGAAAAACCCTGCTAGGACTTAGTTTCGAGGTAGGGTTTATTTTTGGAGAAACAGGGTACTATTAGTATTTAATTACTCATTTGTCTAAATCTTTGTTCTTTTCTCTTAACGGCCACAGTGTGAATGCGCACCTATACATTGCTCTTGGGTTTTGGTCAACTAATTTGAGTACAACTGTAGATATTGTAATGAAAGTTAGATTATTAACCTTACTTTCATGTTATAGGTTAAAATACAATGTTCTATGAAACTCACATCTTGTCAAATGTTTGGAAATTGTTCTTGTGTTCAGTGAGATACTGAATAAAATCTTACTTTTTAAAGAGGGTGTACTCATTTATGCTGAGCACTGGATCTTGGCACACAGAGTGGATAAATAGATAGATAGATAGATAGATAGATAGATAAAGAGATATAGATAGATAGATAGATAGATAGATAGATAAAGAGATATAGATAGATAGATAGATAGATAGATAGATAGATAGATAGATAGATAGACAGATAGACAGACAGACAGACAGATAGATAGATAGATAGATAGATAGATAGATAGATAGATAGATAGATAGATAGATTCATCTATATGAAGCCTCTGTAGATAAATCCTCTGTCTTTCCCTCATTACAGTGAATGCAGCGTTCCTTCCTCTTTGCTTTCTGCCGTCATCATCATCAGTGATTGGCAGGAGGTTCGGCAGCTTTTTTCATTAAATCTCTTTTTCTAAATACCGGGAAATGGCTTCCACCATTACACAACACTTCAGACATTTCTCCTAATCCGCAGCCTGAGAACGTGAAGCAGAATATGACAGGCGTCAATATTGACCTTATTTTATATAACTGTAAAGTAAACGTGACTCCACCCGTCCTATCACCTTATTACGGCCTCCGGCTGTTATATCATCAGTATTTGTCCCAAATTCAGTTTCATAGATTCATCCGAGGTCACCAAAAAGCACCTACAGGTCCAAACACTGGAGCCATAGGGACCTCTCATGCCATAGGCATCAACAGAGATTACAGATTAACCATCTAGGATGAACATGGTTGATGTATAATAATTGCTGTGCTAGCTTTATACCAAAAATGGCTGATAACAGAGAAAAATAGATTATACTCAGCTCCAGAGGAAAGACTCAAAGTGTTTAGAAAGTAATGGCTTCCAAAAATCTACAGATTGCTGGGCTGCAATACCACAGACATCCTGATCACAGAGGAGGAGCTGCAGTCGGGTAGAGACCCCGATGAGGACGACAAGCTGCAGTCAGGTGGAGACCATGATGAGGATGATGAGCCGCAGTCAGGAGGAGACACCGATGAGGATGACGAGCTGCAGTCAGGTGGAGACCCCGATGAGGATGACGAGCCACAGTCAGATGGAGACCCCGATGAGGATGACGAGCTGCAGTCAGGTGGAGACCCCAATGACGATGACGAGCCACAGTCAGATGGAGACCCCGATGAGGATGACGAGCTGCAGTCAGGTGGAGACCCTGATGAGGATGATGATCTGCAGTCAGGTGGAGACACTAATCGAGATGGCAAGCCACAGTCAGATGGAGACCTCGATGAGGTTGACAAGCTGCAGTCAGGTGGAGACCCTGATGAGGATGATGATCTGCAGTCAGGTGGAGACACTAATCGAGATGGCAAGCCACAGTCAGATGGAGACCTCGATGAGGATGACGAGCTGCAGTCAGGTGGAGACCCCGATGAGGACGATGAGCCGCAGTCAGATGGAGACCCCGATGAGGATGACAAGCCGCAGTAAGGTGGAGACCCCGATGAGGATGACGAGCCACAGTCAAGTGGAGACCCCGATGAGGATGACGAGCCACAGTCAGATGGAGACCCCGATGAGGATGACGAGCTGCAGTCAGGTGGAGACCCCGATGAGGATGACGAGCTGCAGTCAGGTGGAGACCCCGATGAGGATGACGAGCCACAGTCAGATGGAGACCCCGATGAGGATGACGAGCCACAGTCAGATGGAGACCCCGATGAGGATGACGAGCTGCAGTCAGGTGGAGACCCTGATGAGGATGATGATCTGCAGTCAGGTGGAGACACTAATCGAGATGGCAAGCCACAGTCAGATGGAGACCTCGATGAGGATGACAAGCTGTAGACAGGTGGAGACCCCGATGAGGACAATGAGCCGCAGTCAGATGGAGACCCCGATGAGGATGACAAGCCGCAGTAAGGTGGAGACCCCGATGAGGATGATGAGCCACAGTCAAGTGGAGACCCCTATGAGGATGACGAGCTGCAGTCAGGTGGAGACCCCGATGAGGATGACGAAGTGCAGTCAGGTGGAGACCCTGAAGAGGACAATGAGCTGCAGAAGAGCTTCCCTGGGATGGTTTCTGACTGTACAGAAATTCTTTGGTCTTGTAAACCGATTCTTGCAGCAGTTGTCCTGGTGGCTGATCCCAAGATCTTGGAGGTGAAGAATTTGGATGTAGAGGTCCTGGGCTGGTGTGGTCCCACATGGTTTGTGGTTGTGAGGCTGGTTGGATGTTCTGACAAATGCTCTGAAATGCCTTTGGAGATGCTTATGGGAGAGCAATGAACATTCAATTCACATGCAACATGAACATTCCTGCAGTGTGTCGGTTGAAAGGACCAGGGTACTCAGGAGCTGGACTAGAGTTCGGCTCACAGTAGCAATGTCCAGCAGCTGTGGTCCTATCCACATATGATAAGGGGGTAGTGTGGCGCCCTATGGGAAGGTGCCACAGGGAGGTACTGCACCCCAAACAGCAGGTGTAGTGCCTCCGTAGCCATGGATACGGGGTTTCATGCAGAGTCTGTCATAAGCACCCATACACTGAGCCCACCTTAGCATAGGGACCGTATATTCAGTAGGTCAAGGAGGTGGAGCCTAGAGTAGAGCTGGAAACTGTGCTGGGAAGGCAGCCAGAGAGGTCATGCCTGACAGTGTTCTTGACAGGAGGGCATCTTTTGGAGAGAGGTGATCCAGAAACTGGAGGGGACAAACCAGGACCGGTTGGAGCCGGCTGGGGAGTCCGGGGTCGACACCGGCATACCGGAGCAGACGCAGTCAGAGGTCTATCCCTGACTGTGAACCGGCAAGCTGTGGGACCGTCAGAAGGGAGCCATAGCACCACAGACTGTACCTCTTCCTCAGTTCCAAAAAGGTCCAGGACACATTAGGGAAAGGACCGAATTCCGGTGGCGGGAGGATTTGCTCGTTGTCGCTCCCGTCCGTACCTAATAGTAACAGACCAGGGGACTAGCAAAGGAGCTCTTCAGAGTGGTGAATGAGAGTAAAAAGGAACACAGACCCCGAAAGTTGTGAGAGGGCACCACCGACAGACTCTGCTAAGTTATCTTAAATCTGTGGCTACGTCCCCGGTAATCCAGACTGCACTGTGTACCTGTTTTATATCTGGAGACAGTAAAGAACTTCTTGAGCTGATCTGGTGTCTGTCCTCACTTGCGCTGCTGCCCGGAGGGCTCCTACAGCATCAAAAAGGTGAGAACTACTACTCCCCTCATCTACCCCCGCTGCCCTGAGGTAAAGCTCCACCTGTGGGGAGCTGTACTACTCTGAGCTGCACCACCATCACCTCAGCGGCCGGCCGCAGCGTTGGTATCCACGTTACCAGGTACCACAGGTGGCGTCACGTTACCGTTTCCCCATCCATCACCATCACCACCATCATCCCCCACCATCCCCGCCACTGAGGGTCCAGGGCACGGAACCGAGACCCGACCAGCCGTGATCCCCCCCCCCATTAAAGTGACCATCAGTCCCGGTGTCCGAGTACCCCCCTACCCTGTCGACCGACTCAAAGTGACGTCACGAACAGGATTCCGTGCCCGGTAAAACCGGGTACTGTGTGCCTAGAATTGGACTTTATTGACTGTTTGTGAACTGTAAAATCGGGCCGCCATTACTGCGCCTCAGAAATTCAACTGCGTCACAGAGCGGGTGAAAAAGAGCGTGAAGATAAGCCCCGCCCCGCCGCTCTGCCGAGTATTGACGAAGTGTAGTGGCGGGCTCCGAAAAGGTCCGAAAGACTGTCCTACTAAACTTCTCTGGAAGGCGGGCCTGATTATGTAAAAAACTATTTGCTGGCCCAGGGGCGTGCCTCAGCCCCTCACCAAAATAGGGCCATGCAAGAGGTGCCAAATTGTCTCCCCACCCTCCAGGATCCAGTGAGCGTAGAGCCTGGAGAAGAGGAGGTTGCCGAACCGGAAAACCTGATCTGGTTCACAGAGGAGCCCGACCTGACTGTGGAGGAATTCGAGGAGGAAAGATCCAACCACCAGGTGAGTTCCGGGAGGAGGACCGAGAGGAAGAAGCAGCCGGCAGCGCAGAGGCGTCCGGGCCCCGCGAGCTATGGTGGGCCGATCGCCTGGAACAACAACAAAACCGGGTTGGTATGGAGATGAGGTGGTTTGAATACCAGCCTCCAGCCCCTATCCCACACTCCTGGCAACCCGTCGGGAGGCCACAGTTTCAGGATGACCGGAAAGGCGACATCATAACCTACGAGCGCCATGTAGGACCCCGGGGGTGGTATGCGATCCGGGTTAGCAGAAGCATGGAGTGATGAAACAATCCCGGTATCATATATCAATATAAATAGTTTATTGTTTATACTGTGCGTTTTCCCTGGTTGCTAATTTAAAACGACTCACATGGACGTATATGTGAACTTTTATGTTAAAGCCTGATTGAACTTTAAATCAGAGACTTGATACCCGATCCCCGTTGGGCCTATGTGGACTAAGGCATTTATTTATTTTTTATGTTTACAACGTTTGAAGCACAGCACCTCCCGCAAGGGAAAACCAAAAAGGAAAAGCGTATTGTTATTATTGTTGATTTGAAAGTTACCCGGTCACGGACAAGTATAATTCACCAAGGGGGTGTGTGGTGCCCCTATTGGAAGGTGCCACAGGGATGTACTGCACCCCAAACAGCAGGTGTAGTGCCTCAGTAGCCATGGATACGGGGTTTCATGCAGAGTCTGTCGTAAGCACCCATACACTGAGCCCACCTTAGCATAGGGATCGTATATTTAGTAGGTCCAGGGAGTGGACCCTAGAGTAGAGCGGGAGACTGGAGTGACAGTTGAGAGAGTTTTTAGTCAGACAGTGCGGGGAAGGCAGCCATAGAGGACGTGCGTAACAGTGTTCTTGACAGGAGGGCATCTCTTTGGAGAGAGGTGACCCAGAAACCGGAGGGGACAAACCAGGACCGGTTGGAGCCAGCTGGGGAGTCCGGGGTCGACACCGGCATACCAGAGCCGAGGCAGTCAGAGGTCTATCCCTGACTGTCAACCGACAAGCTGTGGGACTGGCAGAATGGAGCCATAGCGCCACAGACTGTACCTATTTCTCAATTCCAAAAAGGTCCAAGACACATTAGGGAAAGGACCGAATTCCGGTGGCGGGAGGATTTGCTCGGTAAGGAACTGACCGTACCTAATAGTAACAGACCAGGGGACTAGCGAAGGAGCTCTTCAGAGTGGTGAATGAGAGTAAAGAGGAACACAGACCCCGAAAGTTGTGGGAGGGCACCACCGACAGACTCTGCTAAGTTACCTCAAATCTGTGGCTATGTCCCCGGTAAACCTGACTGCACTGTGTACCTGTTTTTCATCTGGAGACAGTAAAGAACTTCTTGAGCTGATCTGGTGTCTGTCCTCATTTTCTCTGCTGCCCCGGAGGGCTCCTACAGCATCAAAAAGGTGAGGACTACTACTCCCCATCTACCCCCGCTGCCCTGAGGTAAAGCTCCACCTGTGGGTAGCTGTACTACTCTGAGCTGCACCTCCATCACCTCAGCGGCCGCAGCAGCGCTCTTATCCTCGTTACCAGGCACCACAGGTGGCATCACGTTACCGTTTCCTCATCCATTACCATCATCCCCCACCATCCCGCCACTGAGGGTCCAGGGCACGGAACCGGGACCCAATCAGCCATGATTCCCCCCCCCCATCAAAGTGACCATCAGTCCCGGTGTCCGAGTACCCCCTACCCTGTCAACCAACTCGGGTAGTAGTAGGGATAAAGTTTTATTAGTGACGCCAGTTGGCCCCTGTCTCTCTGCACGGGAGAAACACAAGCAGCTGATGCGCTCCCGTCCAGAGAGACACCGGCCATTGCAGCTGAATCAGTTGAGTGTCTCGAGTCGCATGCCTCTCGCATAGTGTCTCTAACCTCTGTGAGCACTTCTCCTTTATTAGTCGTACTACTAGTCCCAGGACACCTAGTTTTAGATGCAAAACATTAACTCCATTACTACTCGGTGTATATAAGGCCTGTTAGCCATTTATATTGCAGGGACACGTGCAGACACTATAAAACCGTAATTATACGTGACGGTGACAACTGTAATTATCACATTTGTGTATATCGGTTACACCAGATTCCGAGTGGCTGAGCTCAGATCC
This sequence comes from Allobates femoralis, assembly GCA_033576535.1. Taxonomy (NCBI): domain Eukaryota; kingdom Metazoa; phylum Chordata; class Amphibia; order Anura; family Aromobatidae; genus Allobates; species Allobates femoralis. The sequence continues at coordinate 584,269,564 of JARQOC010000004.1, read as the reverse complement.
CCTTTTAGTGACATCGTTATGGTCCTGGGTTAGTATGTCACCTTTTCATGGGCGCAAGGTGATTAAAATAACATTCCCAGATGACACAATACAATTATTTAAACTGAAGCCAACCTAATAATAATAATAATGATAACAAAGCTGCATCAGGCAGACTGGATACATGACGCTGTTGGCCGGGGTCAGACAAGACTCTACAGAGCCTTAAATTGTTATATAACCTGGCTTGCTTCTGTAGAGACGCAGGGTCCAGGTCTTGCCGCCGTGTTACCGCCATATTAAAGCAGCCTAGAAATGCAAATGTAGTTGGGTCCATCTCCTCCGGCAAACATTCGGTAATTCAGAATAGAGTAGCGGACGTTTTCTGGTCTTAGTCCATTTAACCAACTCTCATATGAGATAATAAGGTGATAAATAGATGATCCAAAAATTATTTCAAAATTATTTGGTCTTAATTCAGAAGATAACTCCATGCTGCTAATTGCTGGGGTCTGAAATCCAAAAAAAGGGGGACGAAGTGCACACGATCCGCGCTGCTGAAATGAGAATGCTGACCCCAGGGTTGATGCAATGATGCTCTTTATTCCATCTCCAATGCGTTTCGGATCCTGATCTGCTCCTTCCTCGGATTAGCAATATCAATTATTGCTTATCCCTGAAGAAGGAGCAGAGCAGGCTCCGAAACGCATTGGAGATGGAATAAAGAGCATCATTGCATCAACCCTGGGGTCAGCATTCTCACTTCAGCAGCGCGGATCGTGTGCACTTCGTCCCCCTTTTTTTGCATTTCAGTTGGATACCGTTTACACGTGGAGTATGGATCCTGCAGCAGCTGTATACGTGCGTAACACCTGGTTGTGGGGCATACAACCTTACCAAGTGAGCACCTAATATCATAGCAATAGTCCAGCTATCATTGAGATAAGACCCTATTGCACTTTGTTGTCTCCTATTATTTCAATTGCTGGATCCTGACTTCTATGTAACATACTGCCTGTTGTCAAGTGCAATCTGTCTGTAGCAGCAAAGTAGACGGATTACAGGAAATAGGGACAGGTGTTTGTCTCTCTACAGGAAGTGGGCTCAGGTCTTTATCTCTACAGGAAGTGAGGATGGGTCTAATGTCTCACAGAAAAGTGTGGGTGGCTCTATTCTTCCTACAGGAAGTCAGCGCATGTCTTTTCTCTGTACAGGAAGTGGGGGTGAGTCTATTCTCCCTACAAAGGGTGGGGGGTGTGATTTCTCTCTACAGGAAGTGGAAGCAGGTCTTTGTCTCTCTACAGGGAGTGAGGGTAGGTCTTTGTCTCTCTACAGGAAGTGGGGGCAGGTCTTTGTCTCTCTACAGGAAGTGGGGTTGGGTCTTTGTGCTTCTACAGGAAGTGGGAGCTGGTCTTTGTCTCTCTACAGAAAGAGGGGTAGGTCTTTGTCTCTCTAAAGAAAGTGAGGTTGGGTCTTTGTTTCTTTACAGGAAGTGTGGGCAGATCTTTGTCTCTCTACAAGAAGTGAGGTTGGGTCTTTTTCTCTCTACAGGAAGTGGGGTTGGGTCTTTGTGCCTCTACAATAAGTGGGAACTGGTCTTTGTCTCTCTACAGGAAGTGGGGGTGGATCTTTGTCTCTACAGGAAGTGGGGTTGGGTCTTTGTGCCTCTACAATAAGTGGGAACTGGTCTTTGTCTCTCTACAGGAAGTGGGGGCGGATCTTTGTCTCTACAGGAAGTGGGGTTGGGTCTTTGTCTCTCTACAGGAAGTAGGAGCTGGTCTTTGTCTGTACAAGGAGTGTGGGCAGGTCTTTGTCTCTCTACAGGAAGTGGGGAGGGTCTCTGTCTCACTACAGGAAGTGGGGTTAGGTCTTTGTTCCTCTACAGAAAGTTAAGTCTTTTCTCTTTGCTCCTACTCTCCTGTGATACAGCAAACAGACATAACTAAGTGGCGAGTTATCAACCAGGACAGACAATACACTCGACAGTGACATAAGGAATGAATGATGGAAAGTGAGGCAAATGTGATTCCAGGACCTATAGTGCTGGCAGATTCCTAATAAAGGGAAGCTGCTCACTCAAACTAAAATAAAAAAAAATGGATGGAAAATTGCAAAACATGAGAATCAGGAAAGTTTTCAGTATTATTTGTCCTTTCATAATCTTTTATACTCCTGTATTATAAAACATTAGACTCCCCAATGCAGTTTGTCATTGTAATTTTCCTGCATTGTGCCTCCTCTCTAATGGTATATACCAAGAATATAAAAAACTGACCAGCACCTCCAAGAATAAGACAAGTGTGAACAGGTGTAAGCTGAGCCAACTAGTCAATATCAGAAAAAAAAAGTACACCCTCTTCTGACTGAGCACTCCTCCCATCGGCCTAGGGTGGTTTTAATTAGACCTGGATCCTGCCTGTCAATGTTGCCTTTATATTGTAGGTTTTCAGCCCGTGTAGAGGCATGCAAGGTTAGGGTCCCAACCAAGAGATACGCCTTGTCGCTGGCTGCTGGGCTCTCATGAATTGGCCAATTTTGTAATTCAGTAATAGAATTCCAATTTCATTTATTCAATGTTCATATCAACCAAGACAATTCAGCTTTAAATAAAAAATTTTATGTCAACCAAATCCCAAGGTTACAACTCTTGCTGCCTACAGCTGCCACTAGAGGGAGCTCACAGCATATATCTTATAATGCATAGATAGTTGTCTATTATCTCTTTAGCTCCCTCTAGTGATGGCAATAGACAGTCATAACTTTATTATTTTTCTGTCTATGCAGAAAATTTGGAGGTTTGTTTTTATTTTTAGCAAATTGGACCTATTAATATAAACGCAAAATGGTGTTGAAAGGAGAACATTAACTTTAAAGGATATTAACACCTTAAGGGATCATTTTTGTACTTAAATCCTTGTATTTTGGTCAAATTGTTTGCAATTAAAAATATAGCAGCATTTAGTGTTTTATGGCTGTTTGTTTCTGTGCATATTGCTGGCTGCAGAATGAATAAACTAAGGATCTATCAGTGAGCTCCAACCAACAAGTCTTTTCTTGAACTCCTTTGTGTTGTTTTATGGCCATAGATCACATCAAGAGGGAACTGGACTTTCATGTAATTATAGATCTACTGAATGAGATCAGAAAGAGTCAAATAAGTGTCAGATATTCTTCCATCAGAATGAACTCACTGATAGATTCTCAGTTAACTCATTCTGTCATTGAACTGACTAGTGGTCATAGAATAAAAGAATATATGAATCTAAATATTTATCCTATAGTACATACAAAATAAATGTATCTACATGGTTGTAAATCACTTTGACGGATCTGCACGTGTTTCCTTTAAATTGCTCAGATCCTTTAATGACTCATTAACCATAATGTTTTAGTTAGAGCGCTGCCCCTTTAAAGGAAGTGGTTCTGTAAGCTGTAAAGCAGGTTTTTAGCGTATCGTACCTGTGAGTGCATGTAATGTAATGCAGACGCTACAGGCCAGACAATTATCAGAAGGCAGAACACGGCCCGAGTCACCAACAGTCTACATCACGTCCAAAGAGGACGACCCCTCTAACACCAGGACCCCCAAAAGTATCACATCTTAAATTGTTCCCATGCAAATAACTTGGACCGTCCTTTAATATGTATTCTTTGTAATGTTTTACATCTGTGCTATCCTATCGAATAGTGCCCCCCGTACAATATAATAACATGATGGGTTTATTATGAGGTTCTGCAGCAGCTGTGTTGTGTATTATGAGGTTCTGAAGCAGCTGAGTCGTGTATTTTTAGGTTTTGCAGCAGCTGTGAGGTATATTATGAGGTTGTACAGCAGATGATTGCTGTATTATGAGGTTCTGCAGCAGCCGAGGTGTGTATTATGAGGTTCTGCATTAGCTATAGAGGCTATTATGAGGTTCTGAAGCAGCTGGTGTGTATTATAATGCTCGGTAGCAACTGAGGTGTGTATTAGGAGATTATGCAGCTGCTGAGGTATGTATTATGAGGTTCTGCAGCAGATGAGGTGCATAGTATGATGTTCTGCAGCAACTGAGGTGTATTATGATGTTGAACAACAGCTAATGATTCTACTATGAGTTTTGCAGCAACTAAAGGGTCTATTATGAGTTCTGCAGCAGCTGTGAGGTATGTTATGAAATTCTGCAGCAGTTAATCGGTGTATTGTGAGGTTATGCAGCAGCTGAGGTGTGTATTACGAGGTTCTGCAGCAGCTAAAGAGTCTATCATGAGGTTCTACAGCAGCTTAAGTGTGTATTATGATGCTCTACAGCAGCCAAGGTGTGTATTATGATGTTCTGGAGTATGAATTATGATGTTCTACACCAGCTGTGTTGTGTATTATGAGGTTCTGCAGCAGCTGAGGTGTGTATTATGATGTTCTGGAGCAGCTGAGTATGAATTATGATGTTGTACACCAACTGTGTTGTGTATTATGAGGTTCTGCAGCAGCTGAGGTGTGTATTATGATGTTCTGAAGCAGCTGAGTATGAATTATGATGTTCTACACCAGCTGAGATATGTATTATGAGGTTCTGCAGCAGCTGAGGTGTGTATTATGATGTTCTAGAACAGCTGAGGTGTGGCATTATGATGTTGTACATCAGCTGAGGTGTGTGTTATGATGTTCCGCAGCAGCTGTGATATGCATTATGTGGTTCTGCAGCAGATGGGACACACACTGTGTAATATACACTGCAGTTACTAAAACATCTCTTATCAATGAAGGCTAGAACACTCCAGGCCAATCAGGAGGTGGCACAAAATATTAAACTTCCTGCAAAAGAGACCTCTGTTGTTTCTGCAGAAAGTGATAAGTTGCGCCTTGATGAAGACTCACTTATCTCTTGTTAATTACACGGTGCTATTATCCAAATTCTGACGCCTTTTTGTATTTTCGTAGGGAAGGGTTGTGCCTTGAAAATCCAATTTTTCTCACTTTTGGTCAAACCATAAGGTAGAATTTTCTAAAAATGGTTCAATTGATGGAGAGCGGTATAGAGACCACTGGGCGAGAAGGGCCTTTATCCAACAGCTATAGTGGTAATGGTCTGACCAATGGGTTCATGCACTAATGTCAGTCCTGTGCCCCCCATCAGTATAGACACATACAAGGTATCTTTACATTTATATTGTTGGTGGTCGGCTCTTTCCATGTGGACAGGTGAGATATTTGGAACATCTGGTTCTACCATGAAGAGAAGAGACACAGCCAGGAAACGTACACATTCCGCCAAGGTTCTGTTACTTACTTTGACAACACAAGTGAAGGAAGCTCAGGGTCTCCAGATGGCCATCACTGGTTGGAAGGCGAGAAGAAGAGTAGAGGATCCTTCAAGTGTCCATATGTATCAGCACCAGAGGGATTTCTCTTCTTCACCTGCAGATACTCGGTCCCTGAGAGTTTTGTCTCTAGTGTAAAAAGTTGTGGGAGGATTAGAACAGACATTGTGAAAGTAGTGAGTGAGGACGGTCCGCCCCGGGGAGGGACCTACAGACTTAAGAAACCTGGCTGAGAACCATCGACTTATAGTAGAACGAAGGTTCACGTGAAGGATTGGCCGCTTTAAGGAATAAGATTGGAAAATTGGCCAAAACAGAGCTAAGCACAGTGCCCAAAAACAAAGATAATCATAGTGCCAAAAAACAAAGATAATCATAGTGCCCAAAAACAGAGCTAAGCACAGTGCCCAAAAACAGAGCTAAGTACAGTGCCCAAAACAGAGCTAAGCACAGAGCCCAAAAACAGAGCTAAGCACAGTGCCCAAAACAGAGCTAAGCACAGTGCCCAAAAACAGAGCTAAGCACAGAGCCCAAAAACAGAGCTAAGCACAGTGCCCAAAAACAGAGCTAAGCACAGTGCCCAAAAACAGAGCTAAGCACAGTGCCCAAAACAGAGCTAAGCACAGTGCCAAAAACAGAGCTAAGTACAGTGCCCAAAAACAGAGCTAAGCACAGTGCCCAAAAACAGAGCTAAGCACAGTGCCCAAAACAGAGCTAAGCACAGTGCCTAAAAACAGAGCTAAGCACAGTGCCAAAAACAGAGCTAAGCACAGTGCCAAAAACAGAGCTAAGCACAGTGCCCAAAACAGAGCTAAGCACAGTGCCCAAAAACAGAGCTAAGCACAGTGCCTAAAAACAGAGCTAAGCACAGTGCCAAAAACAGAGCTAAGCACAGTGCCAAAAACAGAGCTAAGCACAGTGCCAAAAACAGAGCTAAGCACAGTGCCAAAAACAGAGCTAAGCACAGTGCCCAAAACAGAGCTAAGCACAGTGCCTAAAAACAGAGCTAAGCACAGTGCCAAAAACAGAGCTAAGCACAGTGCCAAAAACAGAGCTAAGCACAGTGCCCAAAACAGAGCTAAGCACAGTGCCCAAAAACAGAGCTAAGCACAGTGCCTAAAAACAGAGCTAAGCACAGTGCCAAAAACAGAGCTAAGCACAGTGCCAAAAACAGAGCTAAGCACAGTGCCAAAAACAGAGCTAAGCACAGTGCCCAAAACAGAGCTAAGCACAGTGCCCAAAACAGAGCTAAGCACAGTGCCCAAAACAGAGCTAAGCACAGTGCCTAAAAACAGAGCTAAGCACAGTGCCTAAAAACAGAGCTAAGCACAGTGCCAAAAACAGAGCTAAGCACAGTGCCAAAAACAGAGCTAAGCACAGTGCCCAAAACAGAGCTAAGCACAGTGCCCAAAAACAGAGCTAAGCACAGTGCCCAAAAACAGAGCTAAGTACATGCCACAGGTAGCACAAGCCAAAAACAGAGCTAGAGGCACAGAGCTAGCCGTCCAAAAACAGAGCTAAGCACAGTGCCCAAAAACAGAGCTAAGCACAGTGCCCAAAAAACAAAAGCTCAAAACAAGCTAAGAAGTGCCCAAAAACAGAGCTAAGCACAGTGCCCAAAAACAGAGCTAAGCACAGTGCCCAAAAACAGAGCTAAGCACAGTGCCCAAAAAAAGAGCTAAGCACAGTGCCAAAAACAGAGCTAAGTACAGTGCCAAAAACAGAGCTAAGCACAGTGCCCAAAAACAGAGCTAGCACAGTGCCAAAACAGAGCTAAGCACAGTGCCAAAAACAGAGCTAAGCACAGTGCCAAAAACAGAGCTAAGCACAGTGCCAAAAACAGAGCTAAGCACAGTGCCCAAAAACAGAGCTAAGCACAGTGCCAAAACAGAGCTAAGCACAGTGCCCAAAACAGAGCTAAGCACAGTGCCCAAAAACAGAGCTAAGCACAGTGCCCAAAACAGAGCTAAGCACAGTGCCCAAAAACAGAGCTAAGCACAGTGCCCAAAAACAGAGCTAAGCACAGTGCCCAAAACAACAAGCTAAGCACAGTGCCCAAAAACAGAGCTAAGCACAGTGCCCAAAAACAGAGCTAAGCACAGTGCCCAAAAACAGAGCTAAGCACAGTGCCCAAAACAGAGCTAAGCACAGTGCCCAAAAACAGAGCTAAGCACAGTGCCCAAAACAGAGCTAAGCACAGTGCCAAAAACAGAGCTAAGCACAGTGCCCAAAACAGAGCTAAGCACAGTGCCCAAAACAGAGCTACAAGAAAAAACAGGCGGGGGGGGAGACAAGAGGCGCAATAGTGCCCCTATCACTAGACACTAGAACGTATAGTGGTGAAACAGGCAATTCACTCACCTATGCCAGTTGTGTGACCCACAACTGGTTTTGAAGGCTTATGGATTAATATCCTGATGGCTGCTGCAGGACTCCCACCGGCTCCACGCACATGGAGATGTATCAAGCAATTTTGGGAAAGACGGTGTTCTCCGGTCCGCGCTGCCAAATTCATTCACATCAAAAGAAAACCAAGAATCGATGTTCTGATCCAATCCTTCCTTTATTCTCCTCCTACGCGTTTCAGTGCCCACCCGGCACCTTCATCAGGGATACGCACTGAAACGCGTAGGAGGAGAATAAAGGAAGGATTGGATCAGAACATCGATTCTTGGTTTTCTTTTGATGTGAATGAATTTGGCAGCGCGGACCGGAGAACACCGTCTTTCCCAAAATTGCTCAAAACAGAGCTAAGCACAGTGCCCAAACACTGAGTCAGTTGCAGTGCCCAAAGCAGAGCAAGTTACTATGTCCAAAAACAGCATCGGCAGCAGTGCCAAAAAATAGAGCCAGATGTGGTGCTCCAAAAACAGAGGCAGCCACAGTGCCCAAAATAGTGTTGAAAAATAGAGCCAGTCACGCTCCACAAAATCAGAGCTAAGCACAGGATCCAAAAACAGAGCCAGCTTCATAGCCCAACGAGAGACAGCTGCAGTGCCCAAAAATATAGCTAAGCACAGTAAACAGAGAGACAATCACAGTGCCCCAATATAGAGCCATTAAATGTTTTACTAACCACTTTAGGTTCTGTTGATTGGAGGACCCTGACTATTCAAGGGAATCTGTCAGCAGATTTTTTTCTACTTTATCTGATTGCAGCATCATGTAGGGGCAGAGAGCCTGATTCCAATGATATGTCATTTTTTCAGCAGCATGCTGTAGTCTCAATACAATCAGTGTTATATTAGCGGGTGAGTATCACTGCAGGACTAGAAGTCACATGCCGGGCAGTCCAGCTAATCTGTGTAACCTTGCCACTACCACTGGTTGGCAGAAAATCAGTGATGTGGGTGGGGTTATATACAGCTCAGCATTCTGACTACTGCTACATCTACAGCAGAAAAAACAAGGGGTGCTTGAAACTCGAATCGATGCTTGGATGGGCTCGACTTGAGCACTGAGTGTAATGAACGTCAAAAGAAAACTCAAGGATTTTTCCAGAAAAGTCTTTTGGAAAAATGCTTGAGTTTCCCATAGACTTCCATCCTTCTTGGTACATGAGTCGAGGCTGTGTGAGCGTCCAGCCTTCATTCGAGTACCGATCCCCCAGTATTTACGTGCTCACTCTTCACCAAGAGTCACACATCTGTAGAGAGCGCCCTAATGGTCAGGATATGAGGTTACTCCAATCCTGGCAGTTATACCGCGTAGATGCTGTGGTCAATCCTGACTGTGGCGTCTAAACGGATAGACAGAAAAAGGGTGCTTTCTGGCTCAATCTGTCACCCCTTCATGGATACAGGACCTCAGGATCTGGATGTAAGACTCAAAAAAGCCATTACATCGGAGTTCTACACTTGAGCTCTGTGAACTTTTTTCTCATCAGGAAAATATGACAAACAAGAAAAAAAGTAATAATAATAACGAGAATAACTAAATTATAACAATATATAAATATATACAGTTAGGGCCAGAAATATTTGGACAGTGACACAAGTTTTGTTATTTTAGCTGTTTACAAAAACATGTTCAGAAATACAATTATATATATAATATGGGCTGAAAGTGCACACTCCCAGCTGCAATATGAGAGTTTCCACATCCAAATCGGAGAAAGGGTTTAGGAATCATAGCTCTGTAATGCATAGCCTCCTCTTTTTCAAGGGACCAAAAGTAATTGGACAATGGACTCTAAGGGCTGCAATTAACTCTGAAGGCGTCTCCCTGGTTAACCTGTAATCAATGAAGTAGTTAAAAGATCAGGGGTGGATTTCAGGTGTGTGGTTTTGCATTTGGAAGCTGTTGCTGTGACCAGACAACATGCGGTCAAAGGAACTCTCAATTGAGGTGAAGCAGAACATCCTGAGGCTGAAAAAAAAGAAAAAAATCCATCAGAGAGATAGCAGACATGCTTGGAGTAGCAAAATCAACAGTTGGGTACATTCTGAGAAAAAAGGAATTGACTGGTGAGCTTGGGAACTCTAAAAGGCCTGGGCGTCCACGGATGACAACAGTGGTGGATGATCGCCGCATACTTTATTTGGTGGAGAAGAACCCGTTCACAACATCAACTGAAGTCCAGAACACTCTCAGTGAAGTAGGTGTATCTGTCTCTAAGTCAACAGTAAAGAGAAGACTCCATGACAGTAAATACAAAGGGTTCACATCTAGATGCAAACCATTCATCAATTCCAAAAATAGACAGGCCAAAGTTAAATTTGCTGAAAAACACCTCAAGAAGCCAGCTCAGTTCTGGAAAAGTATTCTATGGACAGATGAGACAAAGATCAACCTGTACCAGAATGATGGGAAGAAAAAAGTTTGGAGAAGAAAGGGAACGGCACATGATCCAAGGCACACCACATCCTCTGTAAAACATGGTGGAGGCAACGTGATGGCATGGGCATGCATGGCTTTCAATGGCACTGGGTCACTTGTGTTTATTGATGACATAACAGCAGACAAGAGTAGCCGGATGAATTCTGAAGTGTACCGGGATATACTTTCAGCCCAGATTCAGCCAAATGCTGCAAAGTTGATTGGACGGCGCTTCATAGTACAGATGGACAATGACCCCAAGCATACAGCCAAAGCCACCCAGGAGTTCATGAGTGCAAAAAAGTGGAACATTCTGCAATGGCCAAGTCAATCACCAGATCTTAACCCAATTGAGCATGCATTTCACTTGCTCAAATCCAGACTTAAGACGGAAAGACCCACAAACAAGCAAGACCTGAAGGCTGCGGCTGTAAAGGCCTGGCAAAGCATTAAGAAGGAGGAAACCCAGCGTTTGGTGATGTCCATGGGTTCCAGACTTAAGGCAGTGATTGCCTCCAAAGGATTCGCAACACAATATTGAAAATAAAAATATTTTGTTTGGGTTATGTTTATTTGTCCAATTACTTTTGACCTCCTAAAATGTGGAGTGTTTGTAAAGAAATGTGTACAATTCCTACATTTTCTATCAGATATTTTTGTTCAACCCTTCAAATTAAACGTTACAATCTGCACTTGAATTCTGTTGTAGAGGTTTCATTTCAAATCCAATGTGGTGGCATGCAGAGCCCAACTCGCCAAAATTGTGTCACTGTCCAAATATTTCTGGCCCTAACTGTAAGGTATGTGCACATGTTTAAGATTTGTTGCAGACATATTTGCACCATTTTTGCCTCCTTTGGCAAGAAAAACGCAGTGGCAAAAACATGCATATTTGATGCGTATTCGATGCGGTTTGGGTGCAGGTTTTTCCCATTCATTTTAATGGGTGAAATCTGCAGCAAAAGCGTTGCAAGACTGACATCCTGCAGACTACCCCAAATCTGCAAGAGGAGAACACTCCCCATGTGCACAATGGTAGACTGGGGCGGCAGGGGGCCCACCAGTAACACTGACTCTGGGGGCCATTGATCAACTACATTCAATTATTACAGTCACAACTTTACCTGTGCTTCTATATAATAATACACTGAGTACTCTGATGAGCTGCTTCCTTTATTCCTACAAGGTGAAATAAGTGTATTGTGCCAAGTACTGATTATGTTGGGGGTAAAGTACGTTCTACTGCAAAGGGGCCCACCGGAGGATCCTCCGCTCTCCCACCGGCCAGTCCGAGCCTATACAATATTTAGTATAATCCTTGCTAGATACCCATGAGGTGGTCTAGTGAAGCTAAACAACTACTAAACAGCTAAACTACTATGAACATTTAGCATGAGGCTCTAGCCCACCAGGGATATATAATCTTTTTACTAAACTCTAATAATAATAATAATAATAATAATAAACAAAAAAAAACAAACCAGTCACCCTGAATATTTCTTTGTTTACTCCGTCAGACGTTCTGAGAAAGGAAAGTTTTCCATATAATATAAGACCTTGGCTCCATATGTTATTCAATGTTTCCTTCTCACACTCTCAGCAGAGGGACAGGCTGCACAGGGCACCATTATATATTCCCTGCAGATTCGCTAGACTGTCACTTCACTATAATAAATATTCTATATTCCTGGTGGGCTAGAGCTTCATGCTATATATTCCTAGTTGTTTAGCTGTAGTAGCTGCATAGCTAGTTTTTTTAGCTTCCCTAGACCACCACATGGGATCTAGTAAGGCTTATCCTTAATACTATATATCCCTGGTGGGCTGGAGCCTAAAGCTAAATATTCCTAGTGGTTTAGATGTTTAGTAGTTGTTTAGCTTCACTAGACCACCACATGGGTATCTTGTAAGGATTATACTAAATACTGTATATCCTTTGTGGGCTAGATTCAAAAGGTGCTTTTTTGGGGATGGTTGAAGGGGGGAACAATTATGGGAAAAAAAATGTGATTTGCCAGAATACACCAAAACCAAAGTATTTTTGCCAAGTTTATGATAAAAAAATATATGCAACATGTATTTGGACTATTAAGTGGTAATCTCTACTCCACCAGGGTTTTATGTATTAACTCATAACCATACGAGATAATCCCCTTCACCACCAAAATACCCGGCCATAAGGGTCCTTTACACGCCACCACTGCGTGGTAGCAACTGCCTGGCAATCGGGATTTTTGTCACGGTTGCCTTGAAATTGCTACGAAGTGGCAGCGTGTAATTTGGGAAAGTGATCAAGTTCCTCGCAGTTGCTTCGGGTAGCTGTTTCCGAGGCAACACAAAGAGAGAATTGCCATGGTAGTGGCGTGTAAACGGGGGACAGGGATGGAATCTGCGTCACCTAGTGATTTCCCCGGGGCGTGCCACAGCGTGCTGGATACCGCGCCCCATCAGCGATGATTGGTGGGGGCTACTGTGTAACCATTGGCTGTCCCTTCACAGGGCTCCATATTTAAAGAGCTAAAGAAAAGATGGGAGTGCTGGTGTGTCACGGTCCGCGCTGCTCTGGGTCCAAAATAACTCACCAAGGAGCCAAGTAACTTTTCATCCTCTTTATTCCTCCTTTTCCTACGCGTTTCAGCGCCTCACCCGGCGCCTTCCTCAGGGATTTGAGGAAGGCGCCGGGTGAGGCGCTGAAACGCGTAGGAAACGCGTAGGAAAAGGAGGAATAAAGAGGATGAAAAGTTACTTGGCTCCTTGGTGAGTTATTTTGGACCCAGAGCAGCGCGGACCGTGACACACCAGCACTCCCATCTTTTCTTTGGATTATGCCACTATCCAGTGGTAGGTGGAGGTCCTGCAGCAGCTTGGAACATTGATTCCTAAACGCCTTCAAACCAGTTGTGGGGATCACAACTGGATCAGGTGAGCGGCTTCACAGCACCACCATATTCACAGAAGTGTCACTAGTGATAGGGCACTATTGCGCCTCTTGTCCCCCTCCCTTTTATTTTTTACAATATTTAAAGAGCTGACCATTCACACTACACAATTGCAATGGCGTCATGTATTAACCAGCCTTCCTGCGCAGGCTGGCCAATCATGACGCTATTGCGCTGTCCCATCAGCGTGTTAGCGTCACGGAATACACAACACTGTCACACCTATGTTTTGGCGCCGTAGAACATGTACGCCCACATTCCCCTACTGATTGCGGCGTGTGAAGCGGCGGTTCGGTATTCAACAGGAAGTTATCCGCAGGATCTGTGGGAACTTCCAGGGAACCACGATACCTTCAGTTGACAACGCAATGGCGGCGTGTACATGCAGCATCGGCGATTGGTATCAACCGTCAAAAACGTGTGAGTGCACGTACGGTCAATACCGGTTGCCAGGGATAGTGGGGCCTGTAAAGGTACCTTAAGATCATTAGAAAGTAACCCCTAAATGCCTAGTAATGGTTTTGTTAATGCAAAACTACTATAGGGCACTCCTGAGATATTACCTGAATACTATGACTAACCCCTAGGCCACCTCGGATCATAGTATCTGAAGAAAGATGGCAAATGGACTACAATAAGGAGGCATTTGGGTAATAGTACAACATATGCAAACCCTTTACCCTTTTCCCCACACGATAATTCTTTCTATTTTCATAGAAGACACAAAATCCTACAAATAAGAGCAGTAGAATTAAAAGGTTTTGGCAACGGCTCCAAGTGATATCAGGCCGGACGGCAGTGATGTGTTTGTGTCACAATCGAGCTGATGAAATTGTAAAATGCCTAAACTTTATGACAACAAAGTCAATTTAGAGAATATTTTTATAAAAATGTTCATTATGGAATTGCTCTTTAATCACCAGCCCACAGTGATAGCGAATATTGCACACATCCTATTACGAAACGTATCCTTGTATATACACAGTATGCGGGTATGAGAGCGCACTGAAGTCTGCTCTACAGGGAGGACAGGACTTCCTAAAATGTCCAAAAACATTCCATTTATATGGGCAGATCCCATAATATTCTGCCTGGGACCTCGAGGGGCGAAGATAACCTGATCATTGGAAATCCCATCATTTTCTACCGGAGCCACATCATCCCATGACCGTCCCCACCTGAGGTCACCAATGGGAGGTATGTGGGAGTGACTGTGTCACAAACGCTAAATTATGATCCTTATCAGTACTGGAACGTGCAGCTTGTTGTGGTTCTCTCCATTTTCTTAAGCAGTACCTCCCTCCTCTAAGCTCTGAAGTCGTGGCAGCAGGTTTAGTATTCTTCTTTTTTTTAATCCCTTTTATTTAATGTAATTGTATATACTGTATTGTTGTGTCTCCTTTGTAACATCTATAACATCTATTGTATACTTCTATAGAAACTGCCTACTTTTTGGAATAAATACATACAATGTAATAGTTCCATTCCTCTTGCCCTATAAACTACATCATCGAAGCCATATACGACCTCAACAGGTGTCCTATCAGCCTGTATAAATGATTGGTGGTGGCAGATAGTAGTTTTTCTGGGGTTATTGTGGAGCTTAGCAGTGACCGTACCGAGGTATATATATATATGTTCCATGAGCTGGAATTGGTTGTGTATATACTATATGTTCTGTGTGAGTTGTAATTGGTCTACTAGCGAAATCAGAAGTCGCCTTGTCCATCATTCGTCAGTCAATTGTGTTGTGTCCTTGGAGGCAGCAGAGTGCTGTCCTTGACAATTGGTGGCATCGGTGGGATATCCGCATGATCTACCAGACTGTTTTCTTGAGAATTGGTAGCAGCGTAGGGACATCCGCGCGATGTCACAGCTAGTTGATAATGCACAAATAGAGTAGTAGCAAGAAGGCAGAGATGGGCTGAGGGAATCAGGGAAGCTAGTCTGACCAAGTGGACTGGGATTCCCTAGCTGTCCCTGATCCCAGAGTTACCCCTAAAAGTGGAGATGTCTGGGCCACCAACCTTGCCCTGTTTCTATCCAGCCCTGGACTAACACCCCCTCACCTCCACCCAGGGAAAGGAACAGCAACTCTCAGCAGGTTATTCTCACAAAGCAGTTTGCATCAGGAAAGCTTCTGTAACACAGAACTATGCCCTCACAGCACAGGGTTAGAGCACAGACTAAACTCTTTCAATGACACCTGCTGGTGGGAAAGGGAAATTGTTTAAAGACTAGGGCCATGGGCAACTGCATACCCTGACACACCCAAAAAAGCTCACCTTCAGAGCCACAGAAGACCATAGACAGCAATACTGCAGCAGCTTCTGACATTAACCCCGAATTTACCAACAGGAAAAAACACAATCACTGCACAGCAATTCAAGAAGACTGCAGTGCAGGCTTCACCTGACACTTGATCTCCCAGACTGTTTCCCTGACAATTGGTAGCAGCGGTGGGACATCTGAGTGATCTCCCAGGTTGTTTCTTTGACACCATTTCTCGGTGTTCACTCAATTTTGAAAGCTATTTAAAAAATGGGGTCTTTTTTTATTTTTTCTATTTATATTTTATTTGAACAAACACATAGATTATAATAGTGAAAAGCACCTATAGAATACATAGGTGAATAATGGATGTCTGAATAATGCCTTAATATCACAGAAAACCTCTAAGGTGGCAGTCCACCGTGCAAATTTTTTAGATGAAAATTTGATGTTCTTTGGGGAAGTACGAAAATATGTTAGAAAAAAAACTGCTGGGAGGGTTTTGGGGGTCCACATTTGGGGGTCCACATTGTGCCATTATGGTGGCATGAAGAAGTTTCTGATTATTCCACCAATCATTAAGACACCACAATTATGCCCGAGAAGGTCCAAAAAACTGAGGACAAGTCTTCTTTTTCTGGAGAGACAGGTCTACCAACATTTTAGACAAAAAAGGTTGGAAAGAAGAAATTATTTTCTGAACCCCCTGTCATAGGTACGGAGGGAGCCAATAAATTGATGGAACAGTGTTTGACCAGATTCTTGAACTTTGTGAGTCCAACCAAAGAGTAATGGAGGACACTCAGAATACAC